>CM065680.1:105246068-105278568 GCA_017654935.2 Phymorhynchus buccinoides | reverse complement strand
TCATATTCCAACATCATCATCACCACAACAACACAGCAATATCACCATCACATTCCAACATTATCATCACCACAACAACACAGCAATATCACCATAACATTCCAACATTATCATCACCACAACAACACAGCAATATCACCATAACATTCCAACATTATCATCACCACAACAACACAGCAATATCACCATAACATTCCAACATTATCATCACCACAACAACACAGCAATATCACCATAACATTCCAACATTATCATCACCACAACAACACAGCAATATCACCATCATATTCCAACATCATCATTCAACATTATCACACCACAACAACACAGCAATATCACCATCATATTCCAACATCATCATCACCACAACAACACAGCAATATCATAATAACAGCACACTTATATCAATAAGCAGTTTGAGCAACCCAATGTCCCGAGTGAGCATTTGGAGTGATAGACTAACAAGATTATTACAAAAATATTATAATGATAATATCAATGTAGCATTATAAAGAGAGGGGCATTCAAACGTATTGACCCTCATTCATTGACTCTTCTAGTAATATATTCACTCAAGACATCACTCTACACTCCCACCAAATGTCAAAACATTCACTGCCAAGCATTCTGCCATGTGTTTGTCTATTTTCAGAGCATATGTCACTGTTTCTTCCGTTAAAGCAACGCATGCACAGCTGGAAAAAATCGTTACTCTTCCTCTTGTCGGTTAAGATGCAACGGACAACCAAGAACGTCAAAAATCAACGGCGCTAAAATGTAAGTTCATAGCGGAAACAACACACACACTGTGTCTGTCCATCATTCATCCCATGCCTTGACATACAGACAGACAGACAAATAATACCAACTCACCTAGCACATTCCTGCCCGCAAGATACCTATGCACAATTCCAGATAGCCCATGAGTTTAGTGATCAGACAGACGGACAGACAGACGGACAGACAGACGGACAGACAGACGGACAGACAGACGGACGGACAGACAGACGGACAAACAGATAAACAGACAGACTGACCCAGCACATTCCTAGCCGCCAGGTCTCTATGCACTATGCCTCTGTCCTCCAGGTATCCCATGCCTTTGGCGATCTGCGTGCACCAGTTGAGGAGGACCTTGGACCCGATGTGCTCCCTGTTCTTCCTGACGTAGTCCAGCAGGCAGCCCAGGGGCATCAGCTGGGTGATGAGCATCATCTGGGCAGACATGCACACGGCCAGGATCCGGATGCAGCAGGCGTGTTCCACGGAGGCCATCACCCGCGCCTCCTCCAGCAGCTCCTTGTTCTGGTTGGGCGAGGTGCCGTCCTGGAGGACTTTGATGGCCACAGGGATCTTGACGTTCTCCCCCTGGGGGATCCAGAATCCCTGCATAATGAACAATATGGTGTTATATAGTGTACAGTGATAGTAATGCACAATGATAGCAATGCGAGGTGCCGTCCTGGAGGACTTTGATGGCCATGGGGGATCCAGAACAATATGGTGTTATATAGTGTACAGTGATAGTAATGCACAATGATAGCAATGCGAGGTGCCGTCCTGGAGGACTTTGATGGCCATGGGGGATCCAGAACAATATGGTGTTATATAGTGTACAGTGATAGTAATGCACAATGATAGCAATGCGAGGTGCCGTCCTGGAGGACTTTGATGGCCATGGGGGATCCAGAACAATATGGTGTTATATAGTGTACAGTGATAGTAATGCACAATGATAGCAATGCGAGGTGCCGTCCTGGAGGACTTTGATGGCCATGGGGGATCCAGAACAATATGGTGTTATATAGTGTACAGTGATAGTAATGCACAATGATAGCAATGCGAGGTGCCGTCCTGGAGGACTTTGATGGCCATGGGGGATCCAGAACAATATGGTGTTATATAGTGTACAGTGATAGTAATGCACAATGATAGCAATGCGAGGTGCCGTCCTGGAGGACTTTGATGGCCATGGGGGATCCAGAACAATATGGTGTTATATAGTGTACAATGATAGTAATGCACAATGATAGCAATGCGAGGTGCCGTCCTGGAGGACTTTGATGGCCATGGGGGATCCAGAACAATATGGTGTTATATAGTGTACAATGATAGTAATGCACAATGATAGCAATGCGAGGTGCTGTCCTGGAGGACTTTGATGGCCATGGGGGATCCAGAACAATATGGTGTTATATAGTGTACAGTGATAGTAATGCACAATGATAGCAATGCGAGGTGCTGTCCTGGAGGACTTTGATGGCCATGGGGAATCCAGAACAATATGGTGTTATATAGTGTACAGTGACAGTAATGCGAGGTGCCGTCCTGGAGAACCTTGATGGCCACGGGGATCTTCAAGTTCTCCCTTTGGGGGATCCAGAAACCCTGACAGACAGAACAATATAGTGATAAATTATATAGTGTGTGATGCCAGCAATGTTAATGTTCTGGTTGGACGAGGTGCCGTCCTGGAGGACTTTGATGGCCACGGGGATCTTCAAATTCTCCCTTTGGGGGATCCAGAATCCCTGCAACAGCGAAGAGCGTGGATTAGAGAAGGATGAAAGCTGTACACAATGCAGCTATCAATACAGCTATCATAGTATCGTGCAATGTCAGCAATGTATATGGTATTTTATTTTATAGTCACAGAGGAGTCTCTGTGAAATTCGGGTTGCTCCCACCTGGAGAGCGCGTTGCAGCCAGAGGCGCGCCACCCATTTTTTTTGCATGCGATGTTTTGTGTGACTGATGAGGAAGGAAAGGGGGAGGGGTAAATATTTACTAAATGAGAACTTTTTGGTTGCCACTGGGTTTAACGTGTACTAAGTGCATGGGCACACAGGACCTCGGTTTATCGTCTCATCCGAAATACTCCATGTTCAGACCATCCTGAATGTCTTGTGTTTCATGTGTACATGATATACACCTTATCTTCTAAACATTACCACACACCTTATAACCAGCGTTGTGTCGCTACTTGCACACAGTGCCTGAATGTCTTGTGTTTCATGTGTACATGACATACACCTTACCTTCTAAACATTACCACACACCTTATAACCAGCGTTGTGTCGCTACTTGCACACAGTGCCTGAATGTCTTGTGTTTCATGTGTACATGACATACACCTTACCTTCTAAACATTACCACACACCTTATAACCAGCATTGTGTCTCACCTTGTACACAGTGCCAAAGGCCCCCGATCCAATGATGCCCCCCTTCCTCAGCTCTGACTCCTTCACCAGTCGTAGTTTGGCCAGATCTGGCTGGGCGTTGGTCGGCGTCACAGGCTGTGAACATCATCATTGTCATTGTCATCAACATCATCATCATCACTATTATAGTCATCATCATAATCTTCTTCTTCATCATCATCATCACAATTATTCATCTCCTCCTCCTCTTCATCATCAGCAAATTTAAGCACTATGACCATGCTAAAGTGTTTTTTTAATCTTTCTACTCTTTACTCTATCTCTCTCTCTCTTGAAAAACACACAAAGTGACAGTGCAAAACATATCATGTTAGGCTGCAATATGTTGCACTATCGCAATATGTCGCAATGTGCAACATATTGCGGCAGGTGCTATGTAAAAGGTGGGGAACATGCATGATTTATCACAATATGCGACAAATCGCATAAGGTATTTTCTTTCATTGGGGTAGCTTTCTAATCTATCCTGAATACGACTATAGGGGTAAAACACAGACAGACAAGGGAGAGGTGATTCAGAGAGAAGAGAAGAGTACAATCTACGGTGCACACCTTAGCTGGTGAAACAAGGCCAAAGTGCCGCAGTTTAGGACAATACAAATCAGGAAAATGGACGGAGTCTTGCGCTGTTCGCGCTTTACTTACAAAATCAGTTAATTAGTCCAAGTGACCACAGTCAGATAATAACAAACGGTGTTATTGACAGTGGATAGATAGGAGTGCACAATTTGTTCATTGCAAACCCTGTCTCCGACCACTCTCAAAGCTCTTTATAACCACTAAGTCACATTAAACGCACCTTGTACCAGACTGTGTCTTGCTGTCTGTAAGAGCGTTGCTTGTGTGTTTCAGAGTTCAAACTAACCGAAGTCAGTCTGATATCCCATTTAGTTATGATCATGAATGTTACGGTTATTGAATATAGTTCGTGCCAAGAAGGTGCAAAAGTACAAGCAAAGACTGGTAACATTGATGATACGGATAACGAATTCTCAACATGATGCTTACTGATTTCAGTCTAAACCAATCCTGGCATGTCAATCTTGAGCTAAGTTCACAATTTTTTTCCATTTGACTGAGTTCTATTATTACTGATGATTATTATTGTGGTTCACTTACTGACCTCAGTCTCATCAAAGCCGGTCATCCAGGCGGTCAGCTCAGACGTCTTTTATTACTGATGATTATCATTGTGGTTGACTTACTGACCTCAATCAATCAAAATCAAAACATCTTTATTATCTCTGAAAAGAGAAATTGCGTCCAGGTGCCATGATTATAACATAGACATTGACATTAAACATGCAATAAAATACATTGAACGGTTATAATATGGCACAGAAGATTAAAGGTATAGAGCACACATGCATTATCATATTTACAAGCACAATTTAAAATGCATCAAAGCCGGTCATCCGGGCGGTCAGCTCAGCCGTCTTTTATTACTGATGATTATCACTGTGGTTGACTTACTGACCTCAATCTCATCAAAGCCGGTCATCCGGGCGGTCAGCTCAGCCGTCTTTTCTCTGGACTTGGCTCTCTTCTGACAGTAGTAGCCGAACAGCGTCAGCAACACACCCAGGATCAGCACGCCCCCGATGATCAGCACTACCAGGATGATGATCTTCTTCTTCTCCTCCCTGAAATCATCATCATCATCATCACCATCATCACCATCGTCGTCATCATCATCATCATCATCATCATCGTCACCATCATCATCACCATCATCGTCATCATCATCATCATCATCGTCATCATCGTCATCATCATCATCATCACCATCATTATCATCATCATCATCATCATCGTCGTCGTCATCATCATCATCATCATCATCATCATCATCATCATCATCATCATCATCATCATCATCATCCATCACCATCATCATCATCATCATCATAATCATAATCATCATCACCATCATCTTCACCATCACCATCGTCACAATCATCATCATCAACACCACCATCATCTTCATCATCATCATCATTATCATCACCATCATCATCATCATTATCATCATCACCACCATCATGATCGTTGGCATAATCAATACTCCACTGACATTTAGATGATTTTATTTTTTGTGGAATCATTGTCATTGTCGACATCATCACCACCATCATCATCATCATCATCATCACCACCATCATCAACAATCATGACTGATATTAGCTGAGATAAAAATTAAGACACTCCAGTTTTATCTCTGTCACACATAGGTATTAGTTATATGCAAACATAGGTATTAGTGAAATGCAAACATAGGTATTAGTTAAATGCAAACATAGGCATTAGTGAAATGCAAACATAGGCATTAGTGAAATGCAAACAATGTTTAGGACGATAGTGATGCATTGATGGTAAAGACAGACATTAGTGAAAATAATGCAAACCATGTTTAGGACGATAGTGATGCATTGATGGTAAAGACAGACATTAGTGAAATGCAAGCCATGTTTAGGACGATAGTGATGCATTGATGGTAAAGACAGACATTAGTGAAATGCAAACCATGTTTAGGACGATAGTGATGCATTGATGGTAAAGACAGACATTAGTGAAATGCAAACCATGTTTAGGACGATAGTGATGCATTGATGGTAAAGACAGACATTAGTGAAATGCAAGCCATGTTTAGGACGGTAGTGATGCATTGATGGTAAAGACAGACATTAGTGAAAATAATGCAAACCATGTTTAGGACGATAGTGATGCATTGATGGTAAAGACAGACATTAGTGAAAATAATGCAAACTATGTTTAGGACGATAGTGATGCATTGATGGTAAAGACAGACATTAGTGAAATGCAAGCCATGTTTAGGACGATAGTGATGCATTGATGGTAAAGACAGACATTAGTGAAATGCAAACCATGTTTAGGACGATAGTGATGCATTGATGGTAAAGACAGACATTAGTGAAATGCAAGCCATGTTTAGGACGATAGTGATGCATTGATGGTAAAGACAGACATTAGTGAAATGCAAACCATGTTTAGGACGATAGTGATGCATTGATGGTAAAGACAGACATTAGTGAAATGCAAGCCATGTTTAGGACGATAGTGATGCATTGATGGTAAAGACAGACATTAGTGAAATGCAAACCATGTTTAGGACGATAGTGATGCATTGATGGTAAAGACAGACATTAGTGAAATGCAAACCATGTTTAGGACGATAGTGATGCATTGATGGTAAAGACAGACATTAGTGAAATGCAAACCATGTTTAGGACGATAGTGATGCATTGATGGTAAAGACAGACATTAGTGAAATGCAAGCCATGTTTAGGACGATAGTGATGCATTGATGGTAAAGACAGACATTAGTGAAATGCAAGCCATGTTTAGGACGATAGTGATGCATTGATGGTAAAGACAGACATTAGTGAAATGCAAGCCATGTTTAGGACGATAGTAATGCATTGATGGTAAAGACAGACATTAGTGAAATGCAAGCCATGTTTAGGACGATAGTGATGCATTGATGGTAAAGACAGACATTAGTGAAATGCAAGCCATGTTTAGGACGATAGTGATGCATTGATGGTAAAGACAGACACAAAGAAAACAGACAGTATAATTAAGATAGTAGTGACGACAATGATGAAGATGAAGATAATGATGGAGATGAAGAAGATGATAATGATGAAGATGATGATGAAGCTACTCACGCTCTGTCTCTGTCCAGCATGGCTTTGACTTCAGGTTGGGAGTCATCGGCACACACATTATAATGACAGATATAATGATAATGAAGGTAACGAGGATGATAATGATGAAGATGAAGCTACTCATGCTCTGTCTCTGTCCAGCATGGCTTTGACTTCAGGGTGTGAGTCATCGGCACACACATTATAACGATAGGCCTAATGATGATGAAGGTAACGAGGATGACAATGATGAAGATGATGATGAAGCTACTCACGATCTGTCTCTGTCCAGCATGGCTTTGACATCAGGTTGGGAGTCATCGGCACACACATTATAACGATAGGCCTAATGATGATGAAGGTAACGAGGATGACAATGATGAAGATAATGATGAAGCTACTCACGATCTGTCTCTGTCCAGCATGGCTTTGACATCAGGTTGGGAGTCATCGGCACACACATTATAACGATAGGCCTAATGATGATGAAGGTAACGAGGATGACAATGATGAAGATAATGATGAAGCTACTCACGCTCTGTCTCTATCCAGCATGGCTTTGACTTCAGGGTGGGAGTCATCGGCACACACATTCCTGTTCTCATCGTCCTGAGTGCTGTCCTTCACCTGGTATGGTAAGCTCTCTGGACACTCTGCAGTACAGTTGAACTGGAATAACACCATAATTAGCATGTCATTAGCATTAATTAGCATATAATGAACACATTCCTGTTCTCATTATCCTGAGTGCTGTCTTTGACTTGGTAAGGTGAACATTCCGCAGTGCAGCTGAACTAGAAACATCCAGCCTATTTTTATGGACGGAACATTCCGCAGTGCAGCTGAACTAGAAACATCCAGCCTATTATTATGGACTGAACATTCCGCAGTGCAGCTGAACTAGAAACATCCAGCCTATTATTATGGACTGAACATTCTGCAGTGCAGCTGAACTACAAACATCCAGCCTATTATTATGGACTGAACATTCCGCAGTGCAGCTGAACTACAAACATCCAGCCTATTATTATGGACTGAACATTCCGCAGTGCAGCTGAACTAGAAACATCCAGCCTATTATTATGGACTGAACATTCTGCAGTGCAGCTGAACTAGAAACATCCAGCCTATTTTTATGGACTGAACATTCTGCAGTGCAGCTGAACTACAAACATCCAGCCTATTATTATGGACTGAACATTCCGCAGTGCAGCTGAACTACAAACATCCAGCCTATTATTATGGACTGAACATTCCGCAGTGCAGCTGAACTACAAACATCCAGCCTATTAATATGGACTGAACATTCCGCAGTGCAGCTGAACTACAAACATCCAGCCTATTAATATGGACTGAACATTCCGCAGTGCAGCTGAACTAGAAACATCCAGCCTATTAATATGGACTGAACATTCTGCAGTGCAGCTGAACTAGAAACATCCAGCCTATTAATATGGACTGAACATTCTGCAGTGCAGCTGAACTAGAAACATCCAGCCTATTAATATGGACTGAACATTCTGCAGTGCAGCTGAACTAGAAACATCCAGCCTATCAATTGATCCCAACACCCCAACAGACACCATCAGTCAATATCAATTGACCACAACAGACACCATCAGTCAATATCAATTGACCCCAACACCACAACCACCATCAGTCAATATCAATTGACCCTAACACCCCAACAGACACCATCAGTCAATATCAATTGACCCCAACAGACACCATCAGTCAATATCAATTGACCACAACAGACACCATCAGTCAATATCGATTGACCCCACCAGACACCATCAGTCAATATCAATTGACCCCAACACCACAACAGACAACATCAGTCAATATCGATTGACCCCACCAGACACCATCAGTCAATATCAATTGACCCCAACACCACAACAGACACCATCAGTCAATATCGATTGACCCCAACACCACAACAGACACCATCAGTCAATATCGATTGACCCCACCAGACACCATCAGTCAATATCAATTGACCCCAACACCACAACAGACACCATCAGTCAATATCAATTGACCCCAACACCCCACCAGACACCATCAGTCAATATCAATTGACCCCAACAGACACCATCAGTCAATATCAATTGACCACAACAGACACCATCAGTCAATATCGATTGACCACAACAGACACCATCAGTCAATATCAATTGACCCCAACAGACACCATCAGTCAATATCAATTGACCCCAACACCACACAGACACCATCAGTCAATATCAATTGACCCCAACACCACAACAGACACCATCAGTCAATATCGATTGACCCCACCAGACACCATCAGTCAATATCAATTGACCACAACAGACACCATCAGTCAATATCAATTGACCCCAACACCACAACAGACACCATCAGTCAATATCGATTGACCCCACCAGACACCATCAGTCAATATCAATTGACCACAACAGACACCATCAGTCAATATCAATTGACCCCAACACCACAACAGACACCATCAGTCAATATCGATTGACCCCAACAGACACCATCAGTCAATATCAATTGACCACAACAGACACCATCAGTCAATATCAATTGACCACAACAGACACCATCAGTCAATATCAATTGACACACCACAACAGACACCATCAGTCAATATCAATTGACCCCAACACCACAACAGACACCATCAGTCAATATTAATTGACCCCAACAGACACCATCAGTCAATATCAATTGACCACCACAACAGACACCATCAGTCAATATCAATTGACCCCAACAGACACCATCAGTCAATATCGATTGACCCCAACACCACAACAGACACCATCAGTCAATATCAAGTGACCACAACAGACACCATCAGTCCATATCAATTGACCCCAACACCACAACAGACACCATCAGTCAATATCAATTGACCCCAACAGACACCATCAGTCAATATCAATTGACCCCAACACCACAACAGACACCACAGTCAATATCAATTGACACCATCAGTCAATATCAATTGACCCCAACAGACACCATCAGTCAATATCAATTGACCACAACAGACACCATCAGTCAATATCAATTGACCACAACAGACACCATCAGTCAATATCAATTGACCCCAACAGACACCATCAGTCAATATCAATTGACCACAACAGACACCATCAGTCAATATCAATTGACCCCAACAGACACCATCAGTCAATATCAATTGACCCCAACACCACAACAGACACCATCAGTCAATATCAATTGACCCCAACACAACAGACACCATCAGTCAATATCAATTGACCCCAACACCACAACAGACACCATCAGTCAATATCAATTGACACCAACACCACAACAGACACCATCAGTCAATATCAATTGACCCCAACACCACAACAGACACCATCAGTCAATATCAATTGACCCCAACAGACACCATCAGTCAATATCAATTGACCCCAACACCACAACAGACACCATCAGTCAATATCAATTGACCCCAACACCACAACAGACACCATCAGTCAATATCAATTGACCCCAACACCACAACAGACGCCATCAGTCAATATCAATTGACCCCAACAGACACCATCAGTCAATATCAATTGACCCCAACACCACAACAGACACCATCAGTCAATATCAATTGACCCCAACAGACACCATCAGTCAATATCAATTGACCCCAACAGACACCATCAGTCAATATCAATTGACCCCAACACCACAACAGACACCATCAGTCAATATCAATTGACCACAACAGACACCATCAGTCAATATCGATTGACCCCAACACCACAACAGACACCATCAGTCAATATCAATTGACCCCAACAGACACCATCAGTCAATATCCACATTGACCCCCAACACCCCAACAGACACCATCAGTCAATATCAATTGACCCCACAGACACCACAGTCAATATCAATTGACAACAGACCATCAGTCAATATCAATTGACCCCAACACCACAACAGACGCCATCAGTCAATATCAATTGACACCAACACCACAACAGACACCATCAGTCAATATCAATTGACCACAACAGACACCATCAGTCAATATCAATTGACCACAACAGACACCATCAGTCAATATCAATTGACCAACACCACAACAGACACCATCAGTCAATATCAATTGACCCCAAGACACCACAGTCCATATCAATTGACACCATCAGTCAATATCAATTGACCCCAACAGACCCCATCAGTCAATAGACACCATCAGTCAATATCAATTGACTCCAACACCACAACAGACACCATCAGTCAATATCAATTGACCCCAACACCACAACAGACACCATCAGTCAATATCAATTGACCCCAACACCACAACAGACACCATCAGTCAATATCAATTGACCCCAACAGACACCATCAGTCAATATCAATTGACCCCAACACCCCAACAGACACCATCAGTCAATATCAATTGACCCCAACACCACAACAGACACCATCAGTCAATATCAATTGACCCACAGACACCATCAGTCAATATCAATTGACCACAACAGACACCATCAGTCAATATCAATTGACCCCAACACCACAACAGACACCATCAGTCAATATCGATTGACCCCAATATCAATTGACCCCAACACCACAACAGACACCATCAGTCAATATCAATTGACCCCAACACCCCAACAGACACCATCAGTCAATATCAAGTGACCACAACAGACACCATCAGTCCATATCAATTGACCCCAACACCATAACAGACACCATCAGTCAATATCAATTGACCCCAACAGACACCATCAGTCAATATCGATTGACCCCAACACCACAACAGACACCATCAGTCAATATCAATTGACCCCAACACCACAACAGACACCATCAGTCAATATCAATTGACCCCAAGAACACAACACTGAACAGAGACACCATCAACAGATCCATGCTAAATTGTGTTCAGGCCGATAGAAGGGTTTAATTTGTTACTGACAGGAAACTGTTTACAACTGACTACAATACAGTACAACATTGCATCTCGTTGGTATGTTGAAACAATCAGGGGGGGTGGGGGGGGCGGGGACGATTGCCATGTCAGCCCACACTGTCAAATGACCTTTAAAAGAAGCCCAGCAAATCGCAAATCCTCAATCTTTTGCCCCCATTGCAATTTGGTAAACGCAGGTAAAATAACTTAACACAGAATATTAAACATCATAGCCTAGTCATTTATGTGTTGAGCCGTTACAAGCCCCCCCCCCCCCTTGCACTCCATTAACACAATACTATGCAATACAAACACAATATGACCTAATCCACATACCTTGGTCAGTTTACTTTTTCTTCATCCAAGGTATTTTTTGAAGTTAGAACGGCGTTACAGTGTAAGCTGTGTGAGCCATTACAGCCCCCCCTGCACTCCTTGTGACCGCCATCTGTCTGTCATTGCTTCATCACTCACTGCGTCCCCAGACGCATACTGCAACAGAAACAAAAACGCCTTTTGTTTCATTTTTCATTTTGACAAGGCCTGAACATAACCACACACAGACACACACAGACACACACCCACACCACAGCTTTGGCAGCTTATTCTTAACCCACATAAAGATCATTTTGACTTGACTTGACCACCACGAGCAGGCAAGCACGATGCAAAATTGCTTGAACAATTTCATGTCAGTCCTAAAGACAAGTATGATACAATTTACAATCTTTCCCCAACAGCCTGAATGTGTAGAAGTCCGTTAAGCAACAAAGCAACACAATAATGTACCCGAGGCAAATCTGGAGCTGCTTTAACACACTGACTGTGGTGAACCGTTAACAAAGCAAACACCACAATACTGTACAAGACGGCAAATCTGGAGCTTGCTTTACACACTGACTGTGTGACGCCGTGTCGCAAAAGCAAAACACAACAATAATGTACAAGAAGGCAAATCGTAGCTGCTTTACACACCTGACTGGTGAAGCCGTTAAGCAAAGCAAAACACAACAATATTGTACAAGAGGCAAATCTAGAGCTGCTTTAACACACTGACTGTGTGAAGCCGTTAAGCAAAGCAACGCACAACCTAATGTCAAGAGTCAAATCTGTAGCTGCTTTAACCACTGACTGTGTGAGCCGTTAAGAACAGCAAAAGCACCACAATAATGTACAAGATGCAAATCTGGAGCTTGGGGCTTTAACCACTGATGTGTGAAGCCGTTAAAGCAAAGCACAACACAACCATAATGTCCAAGATGCAAATCTGGAGGCTCTGCTTTAACACCCTGACTGTGTGAGCCGTTAAGCACAGCAAAGCACAACAATAATTACAAGCGGCAAATCTTGCTGGAGCTGCTTTAAACACACTGACTGTTGAACCGTTTAGCAAAGCAAAACAACAACAATAATGTACAAGAGGCAAGTCTGTAGCTGCTTTTAACACACTGACTGTGTGAGCCGTTTAAGCAAAGCAAAACACCACAATAATGTACAAGAGGCAATATCTTCTGGGCTGCTTTAACACACTGACTGGTGAAGCCGTTACGCAGAGGCAAAAGCACAACAATATGTACAGAGCAACTCTGGATGCTGCTTTAAACACACTGACTGTGTGAGCCGTTAAGCAAGCAAAACACAACATTAATGTACAAGAAGCAGATCTGGAGCTGCTTTAACACACTGACTGTGTGAAGCCCTTTAAGCAAAGCACGAACACAAACAATCATTACAAGAGGCAAAGCTGGAGCTGTTTATTCATTGTTTCACTGACAAATATGAGTTTTCGATTTTTTTACGATCCACGCATAGACACAAACACACAAGGACATGACGTAGACAGACATACAGACGACGGACCGAACAGACAGCGGACCGACAGACAGGCGGAACAGGACGGACAGACAGACAGGCGACAGACAGAACAGGGGGGCGGACAGACAGACAGACGACGAACCGAGCTTTTCCACCTACGGTAGTACGGAAGTCGGACCGCAGTACCCGTCCGATTCCTCTGAACGTAACGGCACTCGCCCACACAGTCCTGGTTAGAGGCCCCCGTTACACGTCTGGCTAGACCGGTGACACGGCTTCACACACCTGTCATCATCATCGTCATCGCACCATCATCATCATCACCATCATGCACCATCATCAGCATCGCACGCATCTCATCACCATCACCACCCTCCTCTCCTCATCATCATCACGCATCATCATCATCATCATCACCACCACCACCACCATCATCATCATCATATCATATATCATCGTCACCACCGTCATCATCCTCATCTCCTCATCCATCATCCTCACCATCTCCTCATCATCCCATAACCATCATCATTCATCATCACATCATCATCACATCATCAGCAGCAGCAGCAGCAGCACTGACATCATACATCATCTCCTCATCATCATCATCACCATCATCCATCAGCAGCAGCAGCGAGTATGACCATCATCGTCCATCATCATCACCATCCTTCACCATCCTCATCATATCATCAGCAGCAGCATTACCATCATCATCATCATCACCATCATCATCTGATCCTCATCATCAGCAGCAGCAGACCTGAAACACCTCATAACTATTCTAGCTCAACTATGTGGACCTTTATTACCCCAGCATATACTTTAAATGAAAGAGAGAGGAGGGTGAGGGATGGAGAGCAGGGTGAGGATAGAGAGGATGGTGAGGGATAAGACATAAGGCATCAATGTGTTTATTGTTCATCGTGGTCTTCCACTATGTAGCATAAGATAAAAAGATATCAAAATAAAATCAGAATGATTTAATGCATATGCAACTGTACTCTAACTCCACGCCAGTCCTTCAGCCGCCTCCCGCCATCTTGCTCATTAATCCACTCACCATGTGCACATCCACATTCCAATTAGCTGAGGTCCACAAGGGAAGTACACAGATAACACCACAGACAATGACGGACCCGACCCTTGCAGACAGAACAGACGGGACAGACCGAACAGTATACCAGACAGACGACACGGACGGACGGACGGACGAGACGGACGGACGACAGACAGACAGACAGACAGACAGACATACAGACAGACAGACAGACCAGCGGCGTAGAAACGTTATTTCAAAGCCAGCAGATTTCTAGCCAGCAGGGGCGATGGGGAGGGAGGTGGTAGGGACGACCTAACTTACAAAACCTCAAGGAAATGTGTGTAGAAGTTTTTAAACGTTCGTACGCTGTATCCATAATTGCCCTACAGATTTCTCAGAAAACTAAATTAACTATCATAATCGTCAAAAATCTAACAGATAATTTTAATATATCTAATAATAAGTAATTGTCACTGGGCGCCATTGTGCTATGCTTTACGTTTACAGGTCGGCACTGGCCAGCCAGATATACAGGATGCGATGGCATCGTTATCGCTTATGGCGAGAAGTTTAGTGCCGCGGACAGTATGCAGATGTACGGAAACTGAATGTTTATCTGTTCAGGAAGAAGAAAGCGGGGGTGTGTAATGGCCTCTTGTCAGAAGGGGAACTGAGAACAGACAACTGACGCTGGAAGCCATCCAGGCTGGGGTGTCCTGCGCTGACCGTGGAAGGAGAGGGATTGCTGAAACCGGTACTACATTTGTTAATACGTAAAATAGTCCGATGTTTTATGTTTTTATTTTACCCATATAGCCTGCCATCACGTTGTTATAAACTGACAGTGAATGAAAGTGAGGATATTAGGTAGCGCTGATGCATCTGGACAGTGAGACTTGTATATTTAAGTTTGATATATTTATGAATATTAATGAGTGGTAGGAATACAGGCACAAGGCGTTAGGGATTTTGCCGCGAAGAAGGACTCTGGGTGAAGCTATGGGAGGGAAGACGGAACCATGAATAAGAAGCTTTTGGGACATTAAGTGAGAGAGGAAATGGTCGAGAGAGAAGTGTTGGCAGGAAAAAGGAGGTGAATAAATAGTGTTCACAAAATAGTGAGTTTTAACCCAGAATACTAGTATGAATAGGACTAAAAGACTGCGTTGTTGTAAAGTCTAAGTAATGGGAGGACAGCGTGGTGGTGAAGAGAATGATACTAGGCTCACCAAGAGACTGTGGTGGTGATGTACACAGTGAAGTGAACATTGTGTAAGTGCGACTGGAGTCTGCCAATCCTACTCCATTCCGTGAGCCAAGGAACGCGGTGATATGGCTCCATCTCTAGACCTCCGTTCCCGAGCCCCCCGCCCCCCCGAGAATAAAACTGAGGAATATTCTATCTCTGACCTCATCGCGCAGTGCCCAGGACTGAGGGAGGTGATTCTATCTCTAAACCTCCTTTCAGCGATCCAGGGAAGGCGACTCTTAACTCCAGATCTCCGTTCCAGATGTCGAGGACTGAGGCGGTAACTCTATCTCTAAACCTCCGTTCACGAGTTCCAAGGGGAAGAGCGACTGCTAACTCCAGATCTCCGTTCTCAGAGCCTAGGACTGAGTGAGATACTCTATCTCTATCCTTCTGTGCCAGAGCCAGGGACTTAGGGAGGGTGACATCCAACTTCAGAGAGCTTGCCCTGTCATCTGAGTGGAAATTCATACAGCATCAAGATGTGGTGTAGAATATGCATAGGATTAATGTGAAAGAACCAACATTGGGGGAAGACAAGGTGTGTATGTGTGTGTGAGGACATCCGGGCCAGGTGAGAACTTAGAATTAATCCCCGGGTTAGTTAAGTGAATGTTAAGTAGAATAAGCGCGCAGACTATTATTTCTGTTATGTACCCAAACTGTAATCTTGATTTTTTCCATGTTTAATCGTTAGTCTGTTCTTGTAGATTATAGTTGTGAAATATGATCAAGTAGTGTTGAGTCTTAATGAATTGAATGGGTATCCTCCCTCCCGAATGAATGGTTGATGAGATTATCATCTGAGACGTGTGGATGGAACAGCTGTGACATGTGATGTTCAGAATGCAAAGTGCATGAGTCCATGGAATTTGTGAGTCATGCTGAAGTATGCATGAGATAGGAGTGTGAATTCCAACCAAAAACAACCCTCCATCTTCACCAGCATCCACCAGACGACAGATCAAACACTCACCACTGCGAAGGCAACAACAAACCCCCTTCACACCACCCCTCCATCCCTCCCGTGACACAATGTTATAGCTTTTACATACGAAATCTGTAGCTACGGACCAGATTTAAAAAAAATATTGTTCAATAATCATAATTTCACAACCACAACATGACACCTGCCATGACATAGTCCGTAAAGACCATATAATGACATGCTGTTTATTGGCAAACAAATAATCAATGTACCATCACTTGGTTGATAAAAGCTTCTATTTTTTTACAAGTTTTGTCAAAGATGACACAGTAATTTAGGAAAACTGTTTCTAAAATCTAGGCATTCTTCTAGAATCGAACTCTGAAAAAAGAATATTGGCATGACGTTCAACATGTTTCCTTGTCTCTTTACATTTGGAGCATCTCTATCAATCTCTCTCTCTCTCAATCTCCATTCCTCTCGATGCTCTCTCGTCTCTCTCTCTCTTCTCTACTCTCAATTATCCACGTGTATACACAAAATTTTAGCAGTAAAATATTGAGAGTCTACAAGATGTTATATACAAAACCCTTTTATATTGTAATTGTAATGGCTACTGGATTCGCAGGAAAATTGTTTCTTACTGTGACAGTTACTCTCTCTCTCTCTCTCCCTCTCTCTCCTCTATCTCTCTTTCTTTCTCTGTCTGTCCTCTCTATGTCCGTTCCTCTCTCTCTCTCTCTCTCTCTCTTCTCTCTCTCCTATCTCTCAAGTATCCACGTGTATAAGACAAAATTTAGCAGTAAAATGAATTGGAGAAGCACATGCAGAAGGACAGAACAGACCATACAGACAGAGAGAAAAAAAAAAACCCCCCCTAGACCAAGGGGCGTACCTTCTGTCCGCCATGGTTCCAGGGGTAGGCCAGTGACCTGCCGTTTCATGTATTATCCTGGCATGGCAAGTGATTCGATTCCGGGGGCTGCAGGTGATGGTGGGGTCAGTGGAGCTCTGCTGCAGGCCGACCTCACACTTGCTCAGCCCCCAGTTCCAACCTCCCTGAGGGCCCCCTTGCATGTCTGTGCACATATGCAACTATGGGCACAGTGGTGGTCTGTTCTATGTCTGTTAGTTGTGCATCTGTGTACAGAGCCATATTTGGCACAATGGTGGTCTGTTCGATGTATGTAGTGGTGCATCTGTGCACATATCAGCAATAGTGGGCCCAGTGGTGGTCTGTTTCCTATGTATTTTTAGTGTGCATCTGTGCACATATCAATAGTGGCACAGTGGTGGTCTGTTCTATGTCTGTTAGTGGTGCATCTTGCACAGAGCAATAGTGGGACACAGTGGTGGTCTGTTCTTATGTCTGTTTGTGGTGGCATCCTGTGCACAGAGGCACGTATTGTGCCAGTGGGTGGTCTGTTCTATGGATTTTAGTGGTGCATCTGTGCACAGAGCAATGTGGGCACAGTGGGGTCTTGTTTCTATTGCTGTTTAGTGGTGCATCTGTCACTAGCAATAGTGGCACGTGGTGGTCTGTTCTATGTAATGTTAGTGGTGCATCTGTGCAGCATAGGCAATAGTGGACGCAGTTTTGGGTCTGTTTCTATAGTATGTTATTGGTGGCATCTGTGCACTACAAATAGTGGTCACATGGTGGTCTGTTACTATGTATTTGAGTGGTGCATTCTGTGCACACTAGCAATAGTGGGCACAGTGGTGGTCTGTTCTGATCTGTTAGTGGTGCATCTGTGTTACATATAGTGGGGTGTATGGGCACAGTGGTGGCTTTTAGTGGTGCATCGGTGTACATCGCAATAGTGGGCAGGTGGTGGTTCTGTCATTTATTGCTAGTGGTGCATCTGTGCACATTAGCATATTGGGCCCAGTGGTGTCTGTTCTAATTTACGTTAGTGTGCATCTTGCACATAGCACATAATGGGCACAGTGGTGGTCTGTTCGAGTCTTTTTATGGTGCATCTGTGCACAGAGCATAGTGGGCACAGTGGTGGTCTGTTCGATGTCTGTCCTGTGCGTTCGTCACTGTGTCTGTTAGTGGGGTTTGAGGTCTTCGTGCAACCTCCTGGTCCTTTCTCAGCTAATTGGATCCGGTGCATCTGAAATTCAAAGAAATGATCAGTATGTGTCCAGTTGTAAGGGTGTAGTGAGCCATCCTAAATTGATCAGTAATGTGTCGTGTAGTGGTGTAGTTAGCCAGCAGAAATTGATCAGTAGGTGTCCGCGTATGGTCGTAGTGAGCCATCCATAAATTGATCATTATGTGTCAGTGGAGTGGTGTAGTGAAGCCATCATAATTATCAGTAGGTTCGTGTAGTGTGTAGTGAGCCATCATAATTGATCAGTATGTGTCATGTAGGGTGTATGAGCCTCAGAAAATTGTCATAGTGTCAGTGTACGTGGTGTAGTGAGCCATCATAAATTGATCAGTATGTTGTCAGGGTAGTGGTGTATTGGAGCCTCAGAACATTGTCAGTATGTGTCAGTGTAGTGTGTAGTGAGCCATCAGAAATTGATCAGTATGTGTCCAGCGTAGTGGTGTAAGTGGCCATCAGAAATTTGATCATTATGTGTCAGTGTAGTGGTGTTGAGCCATCATAAATTGATCAGTATGTGTCATGTAGTGGTTTAGTGATCCATCATAAATTGATCAGTTATGTGTCAGTGTAGTGGTGTAGTGAGCGATCATAATTGATCAGCCAATACACAGGACACTCACCCAAAAGGCGCACAGTCGTCTATGGCAGCTCTTGCGAGGCGTGATCATCACTGCGCATGGATTGTGACATTGTATAGCAAAAACAACACCAACAGCAACAGGACACTCTACCCAAAGGGGGCGCACAGTAGTCCATGGCCCGGCTACACACGTTGGTGCTCATCGCCTGTACATGGACTGAGGACACTACTGGTCAAAGCTCCCACCTGACCCTGATCCCCGTGAGGCCCCAGTGGCACACCGATCACACTGCGTGTTCTCCTGTCAAACCCAGACAAACGCGTGGATCAATATATCTCGACCAAGAACAGACAGAGACACAGGGGTAATAGAGAAAGAAGTGCTAGGAAAGAGGCGATAGAATCGAAATTACAAGTTGAAGAGTTAAGGGAACACCACACGCACCCATGCATGTACACAACATGCGCTCGAACACACACAGCGAAGTTCAGAGCTTTCAGAAGGCCACACACAATTAATCTTTCCAGTGATGAAGGCGAACAGATAGTGAGCCGTCATAATTGATGCCATACTCTACACACAGCGGGATTATTGCACCTTTGGGAGTCCTAGCACTTTCAAACCAGTGCCAATTTCATTAATGTAAAGAAATTTATAAAGAATGAAATGAAAAAGCCATGAACATGCTACATCCAAAATTCATACGGATCAATTAACCTGAAAAACCGTCATACACATTTTAGTGTTACCAATTACAATTAGAAGGCAAGTACACACACACACACACACACACACACACCACACACCACCACTTTCTCTCTCTTATCTCCCTCCCTCTCATCGTCTGTCTCTCTTCTTTCACACATGCGCGCACGCACATTGGCGCTTGAACATACCTGTCAATAAGCAAAAGGACAAAAAGCAAAGTTACATTCATTATCGGGTATCTTGAGGAAACAGTGGTGGCATCTGGGAGAAGGTTTAATGATATGAAGAAATCAACGGTTATAATCATGCGCAATTATAAAATTCGGTTCGGTCATTGAAATGTTCGATAGTTCTTTTTGAAAGAATTCGGATTGTTTCAATTCGATTGCCCAATAAGCATTCCACAGCCCCCGCCCGAATAGCTTACTTGTTTTGAAAAGGTCGATTCTAGGCACTTGCAGCCTGAGTTTGTGAACATGGGGTTGATCATTGACAACAAACCGATTGGTAAGTGATGGTGGTGCATCTGCCTGATACAAATTTTGAACATAAGACCCTTTGTTGTATTTTAGTTTTAACTTGAAAGGTAGTATAATCCAATGCTTGTAATCATTAGTCTGTTAATGTAGAAGATTTAAGAAGAAATAACTTTAATGCCCGTCGTAAAGACTAGAGAGAGGTCTTAAAGTATCGTCACTCGCACCACCCAAACAGTTGAAGGCATAGTTATGGCGGGATTCAATAACAGTGAAAAGAGAGTAGGAGAGAAGAGAAAAGCGACGGGCCCTCCAGACTCACGGGTCCGGCTGTCAGGAGGAGGCCACACTCCTGGGTGACACTTCTTGCACTTGTCCCCCCCGGCGTGTACAGCAGCAGCATGGTCGCTCTTGACTACCACATGTGCTCGGTCCATCAACCGTACATCAGACATCTAGGCACTGTTTGGGGCCCTTGCCCCAGCACCCGGAACTACGGCCTGGCGGGTCACACGCCTCTCCGTCAGACCGCGTAACAAACACCCAGACAAGGACAGGATTACTTAGAGACAGGGAGAGTACCTGAGGGTCAACACCTTCCGTCAGCCGCTACAAACACAGAGAAAGGGACAGGATTAGCTGAGAGACAGGAGGAGCTGACCTGAGGGTCCACGACCTATCCGTCACCGCTCACAAACACGAGAACATATAATAATATCTAATATAATAATGAATAAGACTAATATATTGGGGAAATTTACATAGCGCCCATCCTAACGAACCACAGAAAGCATCATAATTAAATCATCAGATACTGGGGGAAATGTTACATAGCGCCCATCCAACGCAACACAGAACCACATAACAATACTAATAATAATGAATAATAATAATACTAATGGGGAAATGACTATCGCCATCCTACGAAACACAGAACATAATAAGTTAATAAATAATAATAATAATAATAATAATGGGGGGAAAATGTCATAGCGCCCATCCTAAAACCGACACACAGAACATACTAATAATGATAAATAATATAATACTATGGGGGAAATGTACTAGCCACCCTCCTACGGAAGTAGCTAACAGGGCGCCTTACACATAACAAAATATAATGACAACGCTGAAACGATTTAGTACATGGATCTTCCTCGCAGTCCACATGTCACTGTCATCGGAGCACAGACAGACAGACAGACGGACAGCCAGACGACAGACATACAGACAAGACAGACAGACAGATGGTGAAGACACTCACAAGCAGTTGAGGGCGGAGATCTTGTTGTTATCCCACGTGACCTTCTGCCTTTTGATGTGTAAACAGCGTCCTCCACCACGTGTCAGCGTAGCACAGACGACAGACAGACAGACAGACAGACAACGACAGACAACAGACCAGAGACAGTGTGAAGACACTCACAGCCGTTGAGCGGAGGACTTGTTGTACCCCACGTGGGGGAGCCTTCTGTTGATGTAGTAGAACAGCGTAGTCCTCCATTCCCCAGTCAGCGGAGCAAGCTTGTTCGTTCCCAGGAGTACACTTTGCCATTGCGTCAGCCGCAGTGACGTCAGCTCCAGTGACCTCAACTGGAGTTCCCAGGATGTGCAACCCTGACCCGAGCGTGAAGGTCAGGTCAACACAATTAGTCAGGGTTATTAGGTCAAAGGTCCCAAGTTGAGACGCACGATATATCTCTTGACCTTAATATCCAAGCTCGCTTTGCTACAATACATATGTTTGTGTTTAAACTCAAGCACACTCCCGGCACAATTTACTAATTAGAGATGAACACTAGAGACAGGCCAGCTTAAAAACATTTTTAAGGAGACGAACGGACATTTTCCCGCGAGTTAAGCCGATACGCAATCCATTCTCCGTACCTAACCTGAATACTAAGCCCTGGATTCCTACATTAGATCATGCATGCTTCACATAGGTCCTATGAGCACCAATGCACTCTGCGTACAAACACACGGTAATGGATAACACAAACAATAACAAAAAGCAGATTACTTTTCTATCAATACGAACATCTCTCTCTCTCTCTCTCTTCTCTCGATCTCTCCTCTTCTCTTCTCTCTCTCTCTCTCTCCCCCCCCTCTCTCTCTCTCTTACTCGAGTGCCTGCCGTTGATGACTCTATGCTTGGAGAGTGAAGGAAAGGTTTGGTGAAGTCAGGTGATCTGATTGGATGAGCAGGAGCCCGTGATCTCCCGCACGTTCTTCAGGATGGTCCAGTTTGAGGGGTGAGTTGAGCGTGTGAAATGCTCATCTCGTGAGAAAACAGTGAAGGAGGGATGAATGGATGAATGAATAAATGGATTTGAATGGATGAATGATGAATACAACACTACCAAAATAGAGTTCCAGTTTGAATGAATGGGCATGGCTGAATTAATTAATACAACACACCCGTCAATAGAGTCCAGTGTTGAATGAATGGATGGTAAGAATGCATCAACAACTACCCGAATAGAGATCCAGTTTGATCTGAATAGGATGAATTAAATTAATACAACACTACCCGAAATAGAGTCACCATTTGAATAATGGATGAAATGGCCTAATTAATACCAACACTACCGCCTACACGCAATAGAGTCCAGTTTTGAATGAAGGGGGTGGATTAATTAATTAATACCACCTACCCCTACTAGGAGTCCAGTTTGAATGAATGGATGGATGATTATTATACAACACTACCCGAAATATAGTCCAGTTTGATGATGAATGGTTAATTAATCATACAACACTACCGAAATAGAGTCCAGTTTGAATATGTGATGGATTATTATTAATACAAACTACCCGAAAATAGAGTCCAGGTTGAATGAATGGATGGATGAGTGAATTAATTCAACACTACCCGACAGTAGAGTCCAGTTTGAATGAATGGATGGATAATTAATTAATACAACACTACCCGAATAGAGTCGCAGTTTGATGAATGAATGGATGAATTAATTAAATTACAACCCTTCCCACCCGAATAGAGTCCAGTTTTTTGAATTTAAGATCGATGGATGAATTAATTATCCACACTACCCGAAATAGAGTCCCAGTTTTAATTAATGGCTGGATGAATGAATTAATACAACACTACCCGAATATCCAGTTTGAATGAATGGATGAATGAATAAATTAATATAAGACTACCAATATCCAGTTTGAATGAATGGAATGAATGAATGATTAATAACAACTAACCCGAAATAGAGTCCATTTTTACTTAAAAACACACCGAACAGAACATTACAAATTCGCATACTTTCAATCTCTTCGTTCCACGAGAGTGGTATGAGTGACCAAAGGGTAGCCGGATTGGTCACTACGTCACATGTTCCGTCATAAGGTCATTATGTTTGAATATCACAGGGTTTACTGTGTCACACTATTTCACCTTGTCTCAACAGGTCACACAGACCAAATTCTTCAAAAGACCAAAGTGTTGTTAATACATTACGATTGACCAAAACTGAACCATTAATTGAAGACGACATACGATTAAGCATTTACTTTAGATAAACTACTGTGAGCCCAATCGTCTTTTTCGAGATCCCCCATCAGACAGTTGTAAGACTGGTCCTCCGTCACCAAGGTGTCCTACATGGCATCAAGTCATGCGCTGTCTGTGCAAGGACCACCAAATGTCATCAGTCAATGCGACTGTCTGTGGGAAAAGGACCACCAAAGTGGCAATCAAGTTCAATGCGCTGTCTGTGAAAGGACCCCAAAGTAGCCATCAGTCCAATGCCTGTGCAAGATTGTGAAGCAGACCAGAAAGCGTCTCATGCAGGAGTGGCCTCTGCTAAAGACTGAACGGACACCTGGTGTCAGATCCCAAAGGAACAGACAGAAATGCTCAACAAGCAGTTCCAGTCATATTTGTTTGTGAAGGGAAAGGCACACTAGCAGAAGAGTTCCCAAGAAAATTCCGCAATGAGCCAGCCGATGTCCCTGTCATATAGAAATAATATGAAATAGGGAGATAGGGGAGTACGCACCCTTTTGGCAACTACACCTACCAAAGCCCAGGGGGCCATACAACATTCAGCCCCCAAGAGTGCTGAAGACTAGCACCAAATTGCTCCAGTAACTAACCAAGATTTCCAATCGTCCATCAACAGCGGGACCGCACCAACTGATTAGCAACAGAAGACAATGTTGTCCGTCAACGGTGTCAAGCTCCACCCACATATGATGTTTGTTCTTGGAGTGCCTCCAATGAACGTCCTTGGACCGTGGCCTGTTCCTGGCATACATCAATGACTCTGTCAGACAATGTGACATCACAACCCGTCTCTTGCTGATGACACTGCCAATGCATAGAGTGTAGCGGCTCCGCAGGACCTGACAGCTACGCATGACCTCCATCCATCTTGCTGAGTGGGATAAGAGTCTGGGACATGGGCATTTCATCCATGACAAATTGCACACCTTACCTGTTTACACAGAAGCGACCAGACCGCAGAAAGCAGGTACACGCTCCATGGCCACTTGCTCGAAACGGTGGACTCCGCAAAATACCTGGGAGTTTTACCATCTTTAGAGATCTGATCTGGAAAAAAACATATCCGCACGTCTTTCTCCAAGGCCAACAAAGACTCCTCGGGTTTTGAGAAGAAGCCCCAAGATCCATTCCCGAGCCCAATCGGGAAAGGGCCTACAAGGCGATTTGTTCGTCCCTACTGTAATACGCCTCCATAGTGTGGGACCTCACAATAGCCAGACCACGACACATTCGAACTGGTCCGAGGAGAGCTGCAAGATTTGCTCTGCGCCGCTTCAGGATACGTCAATTGGACCTCCATGATAGAGTCAGCTGAAGTGGCCGCACCCTGCCAGAACGAATGAAACGCGAGAACGAGCCATGCTCTATAAATCCAAAACAATTCTGGTCCACTATAGACACTGTAAGAGAGAAACGGGTCCCCTCACCACAACAGTCGCCAACGCCGAGCACACTCCAAGCAGCTGGCCAGACCTACTTCGCACCCATCAGTCCAGCAAGTTTTCCTGCCATACCATCAAGGCTGGAACACACTCCCAGAACATGCTGTTGGGCGATGACCTTTGGGCACTTTTGTGTCCTGGGTCTCCATATGAACATTAAACATCACTACCCCTTCTCTCTTTTTCTTTTAGTTCATTTTAATTTATTTTAGGTCATGTTTCCCTTTATTTTTATTCTTCCCAATGACGCGGCATCAACGTTTGGGCCCTATTATCGGTCCCTGGCTGCTGGTCATTCTAGGGCTCTCCGCTTGGCGCGGCATCATGTTAGGGACCGAATACCGGACCATGGCTGGCTGGGCCAAGCTTTCTTCTATATTTCTTCTTTTCTCCGTATCCCACTTCTTCTTCTTGTAGTTTTGTTTGTCTTGCGCATCTCCCGTAAGATCTCCCAAATACAGCTACATAATAGACGCAGTCTGCGGTTGCTATAGGGAAAGAAGAAGAATTGTCATCAAGTCAATGCACTGTGAAGGCACAACCAAAGTGTCCCATCAAGTCAACGCACTGTGAAGGACCAACAAAGTGTCATCAAGTCACGCACTGTCTGTGAAGGACCAACAAAGTGTCATCAGTCAACGCACTGTCTGTGAACGGACCACCAAAGTGTCATCAAGTCAATCCGCCTGTCAAAGGACCAACCAAAGTGTTCCCATCCAGTCAATGCACTGACTGTGAAAGGACCACAAAGTTGTCATCAAGTCAATGCTCTGTCAAAGGACAACCAGTGTCATCAAGTACAACGGCACTGTCTGTGAAAGGACCACCAAGTGTCATCAAGTCAATGCACTGCAAGGAACCACCAAGTGTCATCAAGTCACGCACCTGTCTGTGAAAGGACCAACCAAAGTGTCCATCACGTCATGCGCTGTCTGGGAAAGGACCAACCAAAGTGTCATCAAGTCAATGCACTGTCTGTGAAAGGAACCAACCAAGTGTCCATCAAGTCAACACCACTGTCGTGACAGGACCCACCAAAGTTGTCATCAAAGTTCAATGCACTGTCTTGTTGGAAAAGGACCAACCAAAGTGTCCAGCAAGTCAAATGTCCGCTGTCAAAGGACCAACCAAAGTGTCATCAGTCAATGCACTGTTGAAAGGACCCACCAAGTATCATCAAAGTCAATGCGGCTGTCAAAGACCACCAAAGTGTCATCACAGAGTCAATGCGCTGACTTGAAGGAACCAACCAAGGTCATCAAGTCAATGCACTGTAAAGGACCAACCAAAGTGGTCATCAAGTCAATTCACCTGTCAAAGGACCAACCAAAGTGTCATCACTTCCAATGCGCTGTCAAAGACCACCAAAGTGTCATCCCGTCACTGCCTGACTGTGAAAGGCCCAACAAGTGTCATCAAGTCAATGCACTGTCTGTGACAGGACCACCAAAGTGTCATCAAGTCGCGGACAGTCCTGTGAACGGACCAACCAAAGTGTCCATCACGTCAATGCCTGTCAAAGGACCGAACCAAAGTGTCATAAGTCAATGCACGGTCTGTGAAGGCCAACCAAAGTGGTCCTCAAGTCATGCACTGTCAAAGGACCCAACCAAAAGTGTCATCAAGTCCAACGCACTGTCTGTGAAAGGAACCAACAACCAAGTGTCATCAAGTCAATGCACTATCAAAGGACCACCAAAGTGTCCCATCAGTCAATGCACTGTCTGTGAAGGACACCAAAGTGTCATCAATCAATGCCCGTCTGTGCAAGGACCAACCCAGTGTCATCAAGTCCATGCGCTGACTGTGAAAGGACCAACCAAAGTTGTCCAAGTCAATGCCTGTCAAAGGACCAACCAAAGTGTCATCAAGTCAATGGCTGACTGAAAGACCAACAAAGTGTCAATCAAGTCAATGCGCTGACATGTCAAAGGACCAACCAAATTGGATTTATCAAGTCAACGCACTGTCAAAGGCCCCCCAAAGTGTCCATCAAGTCAATGCACTGGAAGCTTGCTTCAGTTGACCTGATGGGTTGCAACACCTACCACAGTTCGCAGTGTGGCCTTGTCTATGGATAACTTGCTTCATTTACCCGATGGTGCAACACCTACCACAGTTCGCTCAGTGTGGCCTTGTCGAGGAGAGCGTGCTTCATTGAGACCCGATGGGTGCCACACCTACCACAGTCTAGGTGGAGGCCCTTTTCCTATGGAGAGGCTTGCTTCATTTGACCCGTGGGTGCAACACCTACCACATTATACATGTGGCCTTGTGTCCTTATGGAGAGCTTTTGCTTCATTTGACCCTATGGTGCACCACCTACCCCAGTTTACTACAGTGTGGCCTTGTCTATGGAGAGCTTGCTTCATTTGAACCCGTTGGTGCAACCCACCACAGTTCTACAGTGAGGCCTTGTTAGGGGAGAGCTTGCTTCATTTTGACCCGATGGGTGCAACACCTACCACGTACACAGTGTGGCGTTTTGTCTATGGATAGCTTGCTTCAGTTTGACTCGAATGTTTGCAACACCTACCCAGTTCTACAGTGTGGCCTTTGTCTATGGAGAGCTTGCTTCATTTTGACCCGATGGGTCCAACACCTACCCAGTTCTACAGTGGTGGCCCTTAGTCCTATATGGAGAGCGTGCGTCATTTGACTCGATGGGTGCAACACCTACCACAGTTCTACACAGTGTAGCCTTGTCTATGAGAGCTTGCTTCCTTTACTCGATGGGCATGCGACACCTACCACAGTTTCTACAGTGAGCCTTTGTCTATGGAGACTTGCTTTCATTTGACTCGATGGGTGCACCCTACCCAGTTCTAGCAGTGGTGCCTTGTCTATGGAGGCCTTGCTCATTTGACCCGATGGGTGCAACACCTACCCAGTTCTCCGTGTGAGGCCTTGTCTATGGAGAGCTTTGCTTCATTTGGACCCGATGGATACACTAAACGACACACTTTTCTATAGTGTGGCCATTGCTATGAAGCCAGAGCTAGCGTCAATCCTTATTGAGTGTAGACAGTCACCCACTCAACACAACATTCGTTCCCCCCCCACCCCCCCCCCCCCCCCCCGTATTCCTTGTCCATCTCAATTTCTTTCTCAGGCAGTGAGGCTGAGCAGGTTTCTCAAGTTCTCACGCTATGCCGGGCTGGAAAGGTAATTAATCCTGTCCGCACCAAGGCGGACTCGTTTACTGGGAAAGAGGCGGAATAAAGGAATGCCAGGGAAAGTTTAGGGTCACTGATTTCTTCCAGACAAGGGAGCAAACTCTGGAAGATAGAAAGTAGAGACTAGAGACACACTGCACTAAACCATGAAGAGAGAAGGACGTATTATTTCGTCCCCTTTGTTGTTGCTGTGTCCGGTGGACTAGCCCTAGTTCTAGTAAGTACAGTACTGTACACCTACATTCATTTAGTTTGATGCTGTATTATGTATTGTTTAAATTATCATTTATCTTGACCATTTTGATGTATGTATAACCATGTGTTCAATTTAAAACCTACTTTGATTTTTAAATTTAATGTTTTGATTGTTGTTTGTGTTGCATGAAATGACGTGTCTAGTTAGAAAAGTATAATTAATTGCATGTGTTGAGCAAATGGTGATTTTGTCCTCTGCTCCGATTTTAGATCGGGCAAAGGAGTATGAGATTGTTTCGATAATTTTACTTTGATTCATTTTTTTCTTTAACGTCAATTGTTGATGCAAGTCCAGTTTTGAGTGTTCAGTGCTATTAGTCTGGCGGCTGAAACTCTGTTTTGTTGGATGTTTTTAGTACCTAGTGTCAATGTAAAAGATTAGGCTTAGCCTGATTGGGTTGGGTCCACTGGTCCTTCCCCACCCAGGAGAAAGCCTTATTCCACATGACATTCGGCACACCCTACTCCTGTTTTACAGCAGGGCATCCTGGTGGGAAAACCCGGTGGCTGTACTCATGGAAGCCGGAAGATCATCCTGACACCTGCAACCCCTGGGAGATGCAAACTACCCTCCCCACATCCAGTAGACGACTCTCCGGATGGAGACGCCCGCCTGCTGAAGGCGGACACCCCTCAGTTCGACGATTCCTTCCGCAACTGGACCCTACATTGGGAACTCCGAAGACTACCAGCCTTTTCCTCCCCACAGATAAGTTACCTCTCCAGTGGGAAACAAACTGTCAGAAAACAAACAGACAATCATTCTCAAAACAGAGGCCCAGCCCAAGGCGGCCAAACTTTAGAATATAGCCTTTTCGGATGTTGTGACCTAAAGTCATTAATTGTTTTACTTTTATTTTTGTTTGATCATTCTCTTCGGATATTCGTATTGTTTTTCTCGAGTTTCTATTTACGCCTTGTAAAGGCAACTAAAACTGAATATAATTTCAATTCTTTGAGAGTCAGACAGTTTGTTCTTTAAAGCTTGTATTGTAATTTTATGGAATTTTCTTTTTCACCTGTCTGTCTCTTTTGCAAGCTTTTCTCCTTTTTAGTGTTCACTTTCTTGCACATGAGCCATCTCTCATTCTCTGCCAAAGACCCAGAACAAATAAAAATGTATTAAATGTCAGGGAACGGGAAAAGGAAGACATTTTCTCATTGAAAATTTAAAACAAAAAGATTTATAAAAGTCTACCCTAGGGGACTTCCCCTTAATCCCACCCCCACTCGTCACTTGAGGTGTTTTTGTTTACCTTTCTGTTGGTACTCTCTCAACGCCTACAACTCACAGATATGTTTGTTGTGTTTTGTTGTGGCCTTTTCTGACACCAAACGTTCTAGTGTAATTATTATGAGCTTGAAAGCGAGATGGCCCACTACTGACTTCAGTGTTTATGTTACTCAGCCTCCGCTGCCGTGCTGGCACTAGATCAAATCATTATATAGATACACCCACACACAAACACAGACCAGACACAGACAGAAAGACACACACACACCACACACAGACACACCCACATCACATACACACACACACACACCACACACACATACACACGACACACAGTCGACACACACACACACATACACATACACAAACACGCACGCACACAACGCCAAAACGCACACCATACACACCACGCCACACGCCCACGCACACACACGCACGCACATACATACCACTAAACAAAACAACACCATGTAATTTGCTTTATACAATGTTACCATTGAAATTAAGTTTTGACTTTGAAATTTTGACTTTGACAGTGGCGAAAAGAAAGAAGAAGAAGAAGAAGAAGAAGAAGAAGAGAAGAAAAGACGATCTGTTACTGTTTTTCCTACACGCCACAAGGGGCAGTGTGTGCATTGTTGGTGCCTGTAGCATATAAGATGTGCCTTTCTTCTGCTGGAGTTTGACACGATGCGGAAAAACACAGAGAAAAGAACACAATAACGACTCTCTCTCTGTCCTTCTCTGCTTTGATAGCTGAATACAATGCAAACAGTGTAAAGGAGAGGAAGAGTCAGCACTTGTGTTTAGGGCATAAAAAAGCAACCTATATCGCCGTAAAAGAGAGTGGGGAAGAGGGGGGAAAGAGGGGTAAATATCAGCAGAAGGTGAGATTGTGTGTGGATACAGTAAATCACGCATTTGCCAAGTTGGTTGGAGAGAGGAGAGAGAGAGAGAGAGAGAGAGAGAGAGAGAGAGAGAGAGAGAGAGCGAGAGAGAGAGAGAGAGAGAGAGAGAGAGAGAGAGGGAGAGAGCGAGATTGAGAGAGAGAGAGCACAGAGAGAGAGAGAGAAGAGCGAGAGCAAGAGAGAGAGAGAACAGAGAGGAGAGAGAGAGAGAGAGAGCGACAGAGAGCGAGAGAGAGAGAGAGTGAGGAGAGAGAGTGGAGGAGGGAGGGAGAGAGGAGAGAGAGAGAAGAAAGAGAGAGAGAGAGGCGGGCTAGAGACAGAGAGAGAGGGAGAGAAGAGAGGGAGGGAGGGAGGGTAGAAGAGAGAGAGGGAAGAGAGGGAGGAGAGATAGAGGATGAGGTGAGAGAAAGAGCGCAAAGAGAGAGAGAGAGGAGAGAGAGAGAGAGAGAGAGAGAGAGAGAGAGAGAGAGAGAGAGAGAGATGGCAGACACATGCACACAGACAAAATAGACACTCAGACCTAACTATAAGGAGTAAAGGGCTTTTTGGTACCCACCTAATTGATGCGGTTAGACACACTGCCTAGAGTCTGCTTAGCCTTTCCTGTCTCTTTGTTTAAGAAATGGGACAAACCAGCCTACTACTTCAGAGGTCATCCGCCCTTTTCACAATACCGTGCAAGTTACACAAGACACAAACCAAACCACGTCCATTGTCCATCAGTGAACAGTCCTTAACAATTAAAGGCCGAGGGAAAGTAATAATCCACGTCCATTGTCCAAGTCAGTGAACAGTCTTACAATTAAAGGCCCAGTGGAAAAAGTTAGAAAGTAAACGTAATCACGTATCCATTGTCAGTCAGTGAACAGTCTTACAATTAAAGGCCAGGGAAGTATCACGTCCATTGTCCAGTCCTGAACGTCCTTACATTAAAGGGCCAGGGAACGTAATCCACGTCCATTGTCCAGTCAGTGAACAGTCTTACAATAAAGGCCAGGAACGTAATCACGTCCAATTGTCCAGTCAGTGAACAGCAGTCTTACAATTAAGGCCATGGAACGTGTGTTTCAAACGCAAGTAATCCAGAAGTGATAACCAGAGACCGCTGATTTGACAAGACGTATCTGCGAAATAAGGGCAGACGGAGGGAGCTGGGGGTGGACGAGAGATGTCTTCGGTCCTTTTGCTTCTCCACTGTTCC
>CM065680.1:105223562-105245568 GCA_017654935.2 Phymorhynchus buccinoides | reverse complement strand
TAATACAAAATGGAAAAACTGATTGAAGATATTTTCTGTCAAACGTAACCATTTTTATTGAAATGCTCAGCGAGGGAGCATCTGCACCCACTAAGTAACCATGCAACATTTAAAGACACTAGGTTAACCAATAAAAAATATATGAATTTATTTATTATTTAATTAAAAAAACAAAAACAAATTTATTCAAGATAATTCCTGTTACATGTAACCAATTCTACTGAAATGCTGATCGAGTGAGCATCTGTACCCACTAAGTAACCATGCAACATTTTAATACACTAGGTTTAACAGGAAAAAATATATTAATTGTTTAATGTTTTAATACAAAATGGAAAAACTGATTGCAGATATTTACTGTCAAATGTAACCATTGTTATTTAAATGCTCAGCGAGGGAGCATCTGCACCCACTATGTAACCATGCAACATTTCAACCCTCTAGGTTTACCAAGAAAAATGATATAAATGTATGTATTTTTTAATACAAAATGGAAAAACTGATTGAATATATTTCCTGTCAAACGTAACCATTTTTATTTAAATGCTGATTTAAATGCTGATCTGCACCCACTAAGTAACCATGCAAGATTTCAACCCTCTAGGTTTGTCAAGAAAAAAGATATGAATTAATTTATTTTTTAATACAAAATGGAAAAACTGATTGAAGATATTTCCTGTCAAACGTAACCATTTTTATTGAAATGCTCAGCGAGGGAGCATCTGCACCCACTAAGTAGCCATGCAACATTTAAACACACTAGGTTTGCCAAGAAAAAAGATATGAATTTATTTATTTTTTAATACAAAATGGAAAAATTGATTGAATATATTTCCTGTCAAACGTAACCATTTTTTATTGAAATGATGATCGAGTGAGCATCTGTACCCACTAAGTAACCATGCAACATTTCAACCCTCTAGGTTTACCAAAAAAAAGATATGAATTTATTTATGTTTTAATACAAAATGGAAAAACTGATTGAAGATATTTCCTGTCAAACGTAACCATTTTTATTGAAATACTCAGCGAGGAAGCATTTTCACCCACTAAGTAACCATGCAACATTTGAAGACAATCGGTTTACAAATAAGAAAGATCTGTGTCTTGCTATTTTGCACTATTTTAATACATAATTACATAATTTTTCCAATCCACTTTCGCGTCTTCCGACGCCCCTCATGGGCAGAATATACCACTTTAAAACATTATCTTGATTGTTTTAAAAAGATCAATTCATTACAAAACGATTTCTAATTGTGCAAAATCTTGTACTCTTTAGTTTTAATGATGAAATATGCGCCAGAACAGCGTGACCCCGTGAAACTACGAAGCTCTCAGAGACGGTTTACCCCTCAGAGATGCAAATCACGTCACGTGGTATAAACAAACATGGCGGCCTAGTAACTGTTAGTGGTGGGTGTACGATTCAACCCTATCGCTAACCACTTTATGCTTAACCGAATTGGCTCAAATTTCAGTCGAAGGACCCTCAGGGTGTGCTAGTTCATCACACCGAGTTTCTAGAAAAAAATGCATACTGACGAACGCATAGATAGACATACTTATGCATGCATAGGGTTCAACCCTATCGCTACCCACTTTATACTTTACCGAATTGGCTCAAATTGCAGTCGAAGGACCCTCAGGGTGCGCTAGTTAATCACACCGAGTTGCTAGATAATCGGTTCACAAATTGCACACTGACGAACGCATACGCATAATTATGTATGCAACCCTTTATACTTAACCAAAGTGGCTCAAAGTTGAACCGAAGGACCCTCTGGGTGTGCTAGTTCATCACACCGAGTTTCAAGAAAATCGGTTCAAACATGCATACTGACGAACGCATAGATAGACATACTTATGCATGCATAGGGTTCAACCCTATCGCTAACCACTTTATGCTTAACTGAATTGGCTCAAATTTCAGCTGAAGGACCCTCAGGGTGTGCTAGTTCATCACACCGAGTTTCTAGAAAATCGCTTCACAAATTGCACACTGACGAACGCATACGCACACTTATGCATGCAACCCTTTATGCTTAACCAAATTGGCTCAAAGTTGAATCGAATGACCCTCAGGATGTGCTAGTTCATCAATCCGAATTTCAGGACAATCGGTTCAAAAATGCGCACTGACGAACGCATAGGCATATTTATGCATGCATATGCTTACACCCCCCTGATTGGCTGAAAACGCTTCTAACCATGTTCAAACAACCCTATATGCCCCCCTCATCACTTTCCACCCCCAAAACACTTCTAATTCATGAAATACACACTGACGAACACACTGACGAACATGCGTGCACACTTATGCATAACCCCCCCCAATTGCCTGCAAACGATTCTAAACCACCATATATACCCCCCTAATCACTTTACATCCCCCCAAAACGGCTAATTCATGAAAGGTACACACTGACGAACACACTTGCACACTTATGCATAACCCCCCATTGGCTCCAAACGCTTCTAAACCACCATATATACCCCCCTAACCACTTTCCACCTCCAAAAACCGGCTAATTCATGAAAAGTACACACTGACGAACATGCGTGCACACTTATGCATAACCCCCCATTGGCTCCAAACGCTTCTAAAGCACCATATATACCCCCCTAACCACTTTCCACCCCCCAAAACGGCTAATTCATGAAAAGTACACACTGACGAACATGCGTGCACACTTATGCATAACCCCCAATTGGCTCCAAACGCTTCTAAAGCACCATATATACCCCCCTAACCACTTTCCACCCCCCAAAAACGGCTAATTCATGAAAAGTACACACTGACGAACATGCGTGCATACTTATGCATAACCCCCCATTGGCTCCAAACGCTTCTAATCCACCATATATACCCCCCTAACCACTTTCCACCCACAAAAAAGGGCTAATTCATGAAAAATACACACTGACGAACACACGTGCATAATTATGCAAGTGGCTACAAACGCTTCTAAACCACCATATCTACCCCCCTAACCACTTTCCCCCCAAAAAACCCGGCTAATTCATGAAAAGTACACACTGACGAACACGCGTGCATACTTATGCATAACCCCCCAATGGGCTCCAAGCGCACCTAGGACCCCCCTAACCCGAGTTACTTGACCCCCCTAACCCTAACCCTAACCCTAACCCCTAACCCCTAACCCTAACCCATTTTGGCCCAAGAAGTACACCAAGGCAGTTGAGGAACGTATAGGGGCAGTTGAGGAAGCTCTGGTAACTAAGACAAAGAGACGGGCCAAGTTTCGTTCCTCAACTGCCCCTTTTCCGACCTCAACTGCCCTTTTTGAGGCAGTTGAGGTCATATACCATGTCCCTAACCCTAACCCTAACCCTAACCCTAACCCTAACCCCTAACCCTAACCCCCTAACCCTAACCCCCTAACCCTAACCCCCTAACCCTAACCCTAACCCTAACCCCCTAACCCTAACCCTAACCCTAACCCTAATCCCCTAACCCTAACCTAACCCTAACCCTAACCCTAACCCTAACCCCTAACCCTAACCTTGATTGGTCAACAATATTCGGAAGGAGCATAAGCCAAACCCCCTTCATACCAAGTTTCAACATTCTTCAGTTTTCAGGGTCATACGTCAAGGCCATGACCTTGACCTTGACGTTGACACCAAAAGGCACATCTACAGTACCTAGCCTACATGCACATCAAGTTTCATCTTCCTATCCTTATTCCTTCATGGTATTTTGTGAACTCAATGTTTTCCGACCCCCCGATTTTTAGGGTCCAGCGTTCTCCTTGACCTTGACCTTGATCTTGATTGGTCAACAATATTCGGAAGGAGCATAAGCCAAACCACCCTCATGCCAAGTTTCAACATCATATGTCATTCTTTCAGTCCTTCTTTTCAACATTGACATCGTCTTGTTTAGCCCGCCTCTATTTCCATATTGCAATGGGTTTGTTTTCCCATTCCATTGGAAGCCATGGAAACATGGAAAGATCGCCTCTATTTCCATATTATAACAGGTGTGTTTTCCCATTCTATTGGAAGCCATGGAAATATGGAAAGATCGCCTCTATTTCCACATTGCAATGGGTGTGTTTTCCCATTCCATTGGAAACCATGGAAATATACCCCCACTCTATAGAGACGTTTGGAAACATCGCCTCTATTTCCATATTGCAATGGGTGTGTTTTTTCCATTCCACTGGAAACCATGGAAATTTGGAAACATCGCCTCTATTTCCATATTGCAATGGGTGTGTTTTCCAATTCCATTGGAAACCATGGAAATATACCCCCACTCTATAGAGACGTTTGGAAACATCGCCTCTATTTCCATATTGCAACAGGTGTGTTTTCCCATTCTATTGGAAACAATGGAAATATGGAAACATCGCCTCTATTTCTATATTGCAACGGGTGTGTTTTCCAATTCCATTGGAAACCATGGAAATATATCCCCACTCTATAGAGACGTTTGGAAACATCGCCTCTATTTCCGTATTGCAATGGGTGTGTTTTCCCATTCCATTGGAAGCCATAGAAATATGAAAACATCGCCTCTATTTCCATATTGCAATGGGTGTGTTTTTCCATTCCACTGGAAACCATGGACATATGGAAACATCGCCTCTATTTCTATATTGCAACAGGTGTGTTTTCCAATTCCATTGGAAACCATGGAAATATACCTCCACTCTATAGAGACGTTTGGAAACATCGCCTCTATTTCCATATTGCAATGGGTGTGTTTTTCCATTCCACTGGAAACCATGGAAATATGGAAACATCACCTATATTTCTATATTGCAACCGGTGTGTTTTTCCATTGCATTGGAAGCCATGGAAATATACCCCCACTCTGTAGAGACGTTTGGAAACATCGCCTATATTTCCATATTGCAACAGGTGTGTTTTTCCATTCCATTGGAAGCCATGGAAGTAATGGAAACATCGCCTATAAATTATTTCTATATTGCAACAGGTGTGTTTTTCCATTCCATTGGAAGCCATGGAAGTAATGGAAACATCGCCTATAAATTATTTCTATATTGCAACCGGTGTGTTTTTCCATTGCATTGGAAGCCATGGAAGTAATGGAAACGTTTAGAAGCATCGCCTCGTGTGCGACGTGCCTTAACATTCGACACAATCGGTTGTGGCGTCAGTCAGGCTGTGATTAACGACTTTACTTTCCGTTGAAGCTATCACCGTTAATTGGAAACCGACGTTACAGTGCATGGGTGTCGGTCCTTATGGGATAAACCACCTTAAAATAGAGAACAGCTTTCAATTGGCAAACAGGGGCTAAGCGAAGACCATTGAACGAGCTAATGCAGCTGGTAAATTTTCTAACATGCTCATCACGCTTAGAAATGAGTGTCTCAGTGAGACATTCATCCATCTCCAGTGAAGCTAGTCGTCGTTCTTGGTTTATACAGTTGTCCGTCTGTTTGCCTGTTTGTACGTCTGTCTGTATCTCTTTAGGGGAACATTGTTCATCAAAATATGACTGGAAAAGGAAAAAATAAAAATCATGTGAATGGACATCACCCGAAATAAATCTAAGAGAAGTAATGGAGTTCAGATATTTTTGTTTTGTTATTTAACATATTGAAATACAAGAACAGCACGCATGATCAAAATAGGGAGTTAAATGTAGTTTTCTGCAGTAGGCCTATTGAGGTAAATGTCAATACAAAGTAAACATCTGGGCATCTTCCAAACACCATTAATCTCTTTAGCTCTCTACATTAGCATATTAGGTCCTTCTCATATAGACAATGAAACGGGGAACAACATGCAACAAGATACAGAGACAGTATCTCCAATGCGGTATAGGGGTGCTTAATGTGCGTCTTATTGCTTTGAAACCCCAAATCAGACATAAAGCAGAGGCAGTCAATGCGTTAGTATTGATTTAACTGGTCGAGTTCAAACCCGCTTCAGAACCAACGTCACTAAACCGAATTAGGTAACCGATCTTAGCTTGGCAATGGTTGGATATTATGGGACGCGACAGCTGCGGTGTGGTGGTCAGATTTATTCAGAAACAGAAGATGATAAAATTAATTTTATAATAGTTTCACTCTGCTAAAGCATAGGCTCACCTAGATTGTATATTATTAGATTTGCCACCTTGTTAAGGCCACTAATAGGACATGCTTAGATACAAAGAAATGTCTCTGCGGTCAAAAATGAAGCGAGCGAGAGAGAGAGAGAGAGAGAGAGAGAGAGAGAGAGAGAGAGAGAGAGAGGGAGAAAGAAAGAGAGAGAGAGAGAGGGAGAGAGAAAGAGAGTTTATTGGGTTAATTAAAAAAGGTGTAAAGACATGATTGCGTTGCAGAAATCTTCACTCTTTCTGATCACCAAGGTAACCAGTAACTTTACAGTAAAGAAAGTCAGTTAATCATCTAATTTACCAATATAACCTAATGTCATCAACATTTCTTAATTTACCAATACAACCTAATGTCACTATCATATCCTAATTGTACCAATAGAACCTAATGCCATCAACATATCCTAATTTACCAATACAACCTACTGTCACCAACATATCCTAATTTACCAATACAACCTAATGTCATCAACATATCCTAATTTACCAATACAACCTAATGTTATCAACATATCCTAATTTACCAATACAACCTAATGTCATCAACATATCCTAATTTACCAATACAACCTAATGTAATCAACATATCCTAATTTAACAATAGATCCTAATGTCATCAACATATCCTAATTTACAAACAGAACATAATGTCATCAACATATCATAATTTACACAATAAAACGTAATGTTATCAACATATCCTAATTTACCAATACAACCTAATGTTATCAACATATCCTAATTTACCAATACAACCTAATGTTATCAACATATCCTAAACTATTAAATAAACATAATCTCACCAACATATCCTAATTTACCAATACAACCTAATGTCATCAACATATCCTAATTTACACAATACAACCTAATCTCATCAACATATCCTAATTTACACAATACAACCTAATCTCATCAACATATCCTAATTTACACAATACAACCTAATCTCATCAACATATCCTAATTTACACAATACAACCTAATGTTATCAACATATCCTAATTTACCAATACAACCTAATGTTATCAACATATCCTAATTGTACCAATAGAACCTAATGTTATCAACATATCCTAATTTACAAACTAATGTTATCAACATGTCCTAATTTATTAATACAACCTAATGTAATCAACATATCCTAATTGTACCAATAGAACCTAATGTCATCAACATATTCTAATTTACCAATAGAACCTAATGTCATCAACATATCCTAATTGTACCAATAGAACCTAATGTCATCAACATATTCTAATTTACCAATACAACCTAATGTCATCAACATATCCTAATTTACCAATATAACCTAATATTATCAACATATCCTAATTTACCAATAGATCGTAATGTCATCAACATATCCTAATTTACACAATATAACCTAATGTCATCAACATATCCTAATTTACCAATAGAACGTAATGTCATCAACATATCCTAATTGTACCAATAGAACCTAATGTCATCAATATATTCTAATTTACCAATACAACCTAATGTCATCAACATATCCTAATTTACCAATATAACCTAATATTATCAACATATCCTAATTTACCAATAGATCGTAATGTCATCAACATATCCTTATTTACACAATAGATCATAATGCCATCAACATATCCTAATTTACACAATAGATCGTAATGCCATCAACATATCCTAATTTACACAATAGATCGTAATGTCATCAACATATCCTAATTGTACCAATAGAACCTAATGTCATCAATATATTCTAATTTACCAATACAACCTAATGTCATCAACATATCCTAATTTACCAATAGAACATAATGTCATCAACATATCCTAATTTACCAATACAACCTAATGTCATCAACATATCCTAATTGTACCAATAGAACCTAATGTCATCAATATATTCTAATTTACCAATACAACCTAATGTCATCAACATATCCTAATTGTACCAATAGAACCTAATGTCATCAATATATTCTAATTTACCAATACAACCTAATGTCATCAACATATCCTAATTTACCAATAGAACCTAATGTCATCAACATATCCTAATTTACCAATACAACCTAATGTCATCAATATATTCTAATTTACCAATACAACCTAATGTCATCAACATATCCTAATTTACCAATAGAACCTAATGTCATCAACATATCCTAATTGTACCAATAGAACCTAATGTCATCAATATATTCTAATTTACCAATACAACCTAATGTTATCAACATATCCTAATTGTACCAATAGAACCTAATGTAATCAATATATTCTAATTTACCAATACAACCTAATGTCATCAACATATCCTAATTTACCAATAGAACCTAATGTCATCAACATATCCTAATTTACCAATATAACCTAATGCCATCAACATACCCTAATTTACACAATAGAACCTAATGTCATCAACATACCCTAATTTACACAATAGAACCTAATGTCATCAACATATCCTAATGTATTAAGGCAACCTAATGTCATCAACATACCCTAATTTACACAATAGAACCTAATATTATCAACATATCCTAATTTACCAATATATCGTAATGTCATCAACATATCCTAATTTACACAATAGATCGTAATGCCATCAACATATCCTAATTTACACAATAGATCGTAATGTCATCAACATATCCTAATTGTACCAATAGAACCTAATGTCATCAACATACCCTAATTTACACAATAGAACCTAATGTCATCAACATACCCTAATTTACACAATAGAACCTAATGTCATCAACATATCCTAATGTATTAATGCAACCTAATGTCATCAACATACCCTAATTTACACAATAGAACCTAATGTTATCAACATATCCTAATTTACACAACATAACCTAATGTCATCAACATATTCTAATTTACCAAACAAAACTAATGTCATCAACATATCCTAATTTACCAATACAACCTAATGTCATCAACATATTCTAATTTACCAATACAACATAATGTCATCAACATATCCTAATTTACACAACATAACCTAATGTCATCAACATATTCTAATTTACCAATAAAACCTAATGTCATCAACATATCCTAATTAACATAATAGAACCTAATGTCATCAACATTTCTTACTCTCATCAGCATAAACCAATAGCAGTGCGAGTCAATGAAAGCGTTTCAAAGTAATGACTCTTTCCTTGCAAAAAGAATACAGACTTGCGTATTCTTGTAATCATTTGATTATGCATGCATGTTTAGTACATGTCCGAATGCACACATGTTTGCCGTCACGTGCGCACAAGAACCCCCACCCCGATGGCACCGTTCCTCCAGCCTACAGGACTCAAAAGTTAGAGCACTTGAAATGCAATAACAGCACTTGAAATGCAATAATAGAAAAAATGTTTAAAACTTTTTAGTCCCTATGTCTTTGAAACGAACATTAAAACCAAAACCAGTTATAACTTGGTATCTTGATCCACGTTCTAAAAATCATAAAGAGTGCTAGCTTAGTTTCTCCTCCTTATTAGGGAGGCAATGACAGAACCCAAGCCGAGAAGAGCTGTTTCGACTCTAAGGAGTGTCATCAGCTCGGCACTGGATGGGATCTTAACCTACCAAGGTGGAACTACCCTCCCCTCAACAAGAAGATTGTTCCAAAAATGGAATGTCTCTTCCTGTATATTGGTAAAAGGCTAAAACAAACAAAACAACAGCACACAAGTAAATTAGAAATGATAAAAATCTTAAGTAAAAGTGTGAACATAAGAATGTTCGAAAAATTAAAATATGATAAAATAAGCGACACGACCAGAGAGGGTCGGCAACTGAAATAGTATCCAAAGGGACACATAGTATCCAAAGGGAAATAAATAGGTATGAAAAAATTTCAGTATACTGCTGGCACCGTTCCTCCAGCCTACGGGACTCAAAAATTAGAGCACTTGAAATGCAATAATAGCACTTGCAATGCAATAATAGAAAATATGTTTAAAACGTTTTTGTCCCTATGTCTTTGAAACGAACATTAAAACCAAAACCAGTTATATCTGTAACTTGGCATCTTGATCCATGTTCTAAAAAACATAAAGAGTGCTAGCTTAGTTTCACCTCCTTATTAGGGATGACATTAGCCTCTAAATCATGGATCAGTTTAGTCTTTGTGAAAGCGTACTCATGTGATATTGGATATTAGTCTCTAAATTATGGATCAGATTAGTCTTTGTGAAAGAGCAGTCATATGATATTAACATTAGCCTCTAAATCATGGATCAGGTTAGTCTTTTGTGAAAGAGCAGTCATGTGATATTGACATTAGCCTCTAAATCATGGATCAGTTCAGTCATTGTAAAAGAGTAGTCCTATCATATTGACATTAGTCGCTACATCATGGATCAGCTTAGTCGTTGTGAAAGAGTAGTCGTGTGATATTGACATTAGTCTCTAAATCATGGATCAGTTCAGTCGTTGTGAAAGAGTAGTCCTATCATATTGACATTAGTCGCTACATCATGGATCGGCTTAGTCGTTGTGAAAGAGCAGTCATGTGATATTGACATTAGCCTCTAAATCATGGATCAGCTTAGTCGTTGTGAAAGAGCAGTCATATGATATTGACATTAGTCTCTACATCTTGGATCAGTTTAGTCGTTGTGAAAGAGTAGTCATGTGATATTGACATTAGTCTCTACATCATGGATAAGATTAGTCGTTGTTAAAGAGTAGTCATATCATATTGACATTAGTCGCTACATCATGGAACAGGTTAGTTGTTGTGAAAGAGCAGTGATGTGAAATTGACATTAGCCTCTACATCATGGATCAGATTAGTCGTTGTGAAAGAGTAGTCATGTGATATTGACATTAGTTTCTACATCATGGATAAGCTTAGTCGTTGTGAAAGAGTAGTCATATCATATTGACATTAGTCGCTACATCATGGAACAGGTTAGTCGTTGTGAAAGAGCAGTCATGTGATATTGACATTAGCCTCTACATCATGGATCAGCTTAGTCGTTGTGAAAGAGTAGTCATATGATATTGACATCACCTTCTCAATCATGGATCAGTTTAGTCGTTGTGAAAGAGTAGTCATATGACATTAGCCTCTACATCATGGATCAGTTCAGTCGTTGTGAAAGAGTAGTCCTATGACGTTAGTCTCTACATCATGGATCAGTTCAGTCGTTGTGAAAGAGTAGTCCTATGACATTAGCCTCTACATCATGGATCAGTTTAGTCGTTGTGAAAGAGTAGTCATATGATATTGACATTAGTCTTAATCATGGATGAGTTTAGTCGTTGTGAAAGAGTAGTCATATGACGTTAGTCTCTACATCATGGATAAGCTTAGTCGTTGTGAAAGAGTAGTCATATGACGTTAGTCTCTACATCGTGGATCAGTTTAATCGTTGTGAAAGAGTAGTCATATGACGTTAGTCTCTACATCATGTATCAGGTTAGTCGTTGTGAAAGAGTAGTCATATGACGTTAGTCTCTACATCATGCATCAGTTCAGTCGTTGTGAAAGACTAGTGATATGACGTTAGTCTCTACATCATGGATCAGTTTAGTCGTTGTGAAAGAGTAGTCATATCACGTTAGTCTCTACATCATGCATCAGGTTAGTCGTTCTGAAAGAGTAGGCCTAGGTCTGTTAAACCAGGGGGCGCTTGAACTGGCTCTTGGTGCTGGAGCCAATACGATGGGTTGGCTTTTGGGAGCCTTCCCCTACACCCACCATCATCAACTCACTTTGGCTGAGAGGGTGTGAATGCACCCTGGGCAAGGCATCTCCACTACATACACATATTACCCCAGTTCATCGGAGTAGCAGCTGCTCCTTCCGCTATCTGTCAGTCATAGTCGGAAACGACAGACTGGTGTGCAACATAACATAAAGCAACAAACGAGGTTGCCTGGATGGCACACGTTTTATATAATGTCCAACACCAGGTTGTGGATGGAAGTTCAGTTTAACGTCGCGTATCGGCTTTCACCATGTACGATGGGCTGAACAAACGAACCATGGTATAAACAAAAAGTTATGTTCCTGAATCACTGTCTTAGCCAAAAGGCCGAGAAGCGATCAGAACACCAGGTTTTCTGGATGGCACACGTTTTAGATAATGTCCAATAACGGATTGCTTGGTGCATGATCAGCAGCGTAACATCCATTTTAACATAAAGCAACAAACGAGGTTGCCTGGATGGCACACGTTTTATGTAATGTCCAATACCGCATTGTTTGGTGCATAATCAGCAGCATAACATCCATTTTAAGATAAAACAACAAACGAGGTAATGTGCAACACCAGGTTGTCTGGATGGCCCACATTTCATATAATGTGCAACACCAGGTTGTCTGGATGGCCCACATTTCATATAATGTGCAACACCAGGTTGTCTGGATGGCACACATTTCATATAATGTCCAATACCAAGTTGTCTGGATGGCACACATTTCATATAATGTCCAACACCAGGTTGTCTGGATGGCACACATGTTATATTTTTTATTATAATGTCCTACACGAGGTGGTCTGGATGGCACACATTTTATATAATGTCCAACAGCAGGTTGTCTGGATGGCACACATTTGATATAATGTCCAACAGCAGGTTGTCTGGATGGCACACATTTCATATAATGTCCAACACCAGGTTGTCTGGATGGCACACATTTGATATAATGTCCAACAGCAGGTTGTCTGGATGGCACACATTTCATATAATGTCCAACACCAGGTTGTCTGGATGGCACACATTTCATATAATGTCCAACAGCAGGTTGTGTGGATGGCACACATGTTATATAATGTAAGCTGCACTTACTCTCTCTAGATCTATCACCAGCACCATCACGCAATATTTTTTTGTAATAAAGTGCTGCATTCTTGATTTTGTAGACAAGCAAACTTCTAGATTTATTTGCTAAATTAATATTTTACCGACAAATTAGTATTAATTTAGATCTATATTTTGTACTTTCATTTATGCTGAAACACTTAATGTAGATGGGCTTTATCTCAGCTGACCCTTAACTGTCCCGCTCTCTCTAGTCTTTTCACAAATTTGTATCAGGTTCCATGTCTGCCTTATTGGCTTTATTTTATGTTATTTCATTGCTTAACAAAGCCTGGTCTTATTGTACTTGCAGTTTAGATCTAGATCTGTCTTGCTTGGTAAGGTTCCCCAAATCATTTATTATAGCCAAATCCTCCCACTGATTCATTTAAGCATAATCTAATCTTACAGCCATTGCATTAAAGTTACTTTTTCAGTCAATCTTTCTATCTTATTTGGGATAGTTCGTTTTAAAATCCTTGTTGAAATGTGACTTGTTTTGATCTGGCTTAGGTTGCCATGCTCCATTGTCACCCTAATTGTTTCCCCATTTTCTCAATATCGTGCCTATACAAATACATAATATTATTCCATATTGCAGCTAAAGCATTAAACTAACTTTTTCAATCAGTTTGCTTCATGACTGTGAGCCAGTTTTCATAAAAACACTGTTTCTACGTGACTTGCTATAATAATATGACTATTGGCGGCGGCCATATTGTTCGTTTACTTTACCTCTATTTTATGTAAAATCTAGCTCACTCAGCCACTTCAGGCTTACTTAATGTCAAATCGATAACTTAGAGTTTACTTTTCATTTGATTTCATCATTATGAGTGAGACAGTTTATTTTTAAACAATTTTTGAAATGTACTTAGCTCAAGCTTCCATATTAAGTCAACCTCCCTATTCATTGTCCATTTTCTCAATATCATGCCTGTACAAATACATAATATTATTCCATATTGTAGCTAAATCATTAAACTAACTTTTTCAATCAGTTTGTTTCATGGCTGTGGACCAGTTTTCACAAAAACACTGTTCTAAGTGACTTGCTATAATAATATGACTATTGGCGGCGGCCATATTGTTTGTTTACTTTACCTCTATTTTATGTAAAATCTAGCTCACTCAGCCACTTCAGGCTTACTTAATGTCAAATCGATAACTTAGAGTTTACTTTTCATTTGATTTCATCATTATGAGTGAGACGGTTTATTTTTAAACAATTTTTGAAATGTACTTAGCTCAAGCTTCCATATTAAGTCAACCTCCCTATTCATTGTCCATTTTCTCAATATCATGCCTATACAAATACATAATATTATTCCATATTACAGCTAAAGCATTAAACTAACTTTTCCAATCAGTTTACTTAATGGCTGTGAGCCAGTTTTCATAAAAACACTGTTTCTACGTGACTTGGTATTTGTATGGCGACGGCCATATTGCTCTTGTTTCGTTTTAGCCTATGTGTGATTGCTCAAGGCAGCCATGATTATCATGCTTTGTTTATGTTCTCCAATTGTTATTCTCATCATAATGCTCGACTGGTCTAGATGGCATATTGTTAATTGTCCCGGGAAGGTTCCAATAATGTTTGGGAACCATCTTGTGTTGATTCTTGGTCTGAGGCCCTACAACGTTTGATAGATCTAGTTTGAGAACGAAGGCCTAACCCTAGACAGTGTCACTTGTTAGGCCGCGTTTATCCGAAATTGACTGGAATGTTGTACAATTGGGAAGATGTTATTGTAGCCTGGATAACTAATGTCAAACCTAGATAGTTTATTATTACCAGTTACTAGCCAGTAGTCCTTCGATCTTAGTATTCGCGGTAGGCCTACATCACGTTTTGTTTTGATACTTTCAGATAGAGTAGTTTCCCTTACCGGAAATAAGTTAAATAAATCATGGGAAAGTAACTCTGTTTTTCTAACGTCCGTCAGAGCGAAACTAGAATGACCGTTATAGTCTGCTATTACGTCTTTATTTTTATTAATTAAACTATCAAATTTACTGCCAAATTCACTAACGTTTATAAATTTTAAGTTCATTTTTATTATTTAATAAAAATAGTATTGCATAACTTTAGTAAATTTCCATTTTCATTGGCTAGAACTATTGTTGCTAGCCAAATCATCCACATCACTAAGAAAAAGATCGTTGGACCCAGAGCCGTTTCCATCAGCTCTGTGGTCTATTTTCTTGTCACCTCCGTTTCTCTAAAGCAGGTGGGTGTTGTTTTATTTCACTAAAAGGTTTAGAAAGGTGTTGTAGTCAGTTTAAATTGTTAATAGACTGGAAAACATGTCAATTTATGTAATTATTCAGAAAAACTGACGAGCTGTAACGACCTTATGTAATCTAATGGTGCTTTCTGTTAGTTAAGATACTTTTTAACATACTTCTGTGTCTGTTTGGCGTGTTTATATTAATGTTTAATGTCCAGAAGATTTGTTTATTTTATTGTGAGGCTACTTTAATTGAATTTCATGGGCATTGTCTTGGAGATTGAGTTCTTCATGAACTGAGAAGGCATGGGTGATAGAGTCTGGGGTGCAGACTTCTAACATTTTTGTTGATGACTTAAAAGCCATCACAAACATAATAACAATTATTCATGTATAATCTTAGTGAGATTATATTGATCAATGAATAATAGATTATGATAATAATACTTTTGATGAATAACTTAGTGTTTTGGGATGTAAGCATCGTAGTTGTCAGTGATGCTTAAACTAATGCCTCATGTGTTTGTTACTGTTTGAGAATGTTCATTACACTATTTTTCCTTTTAGGTTGATTTATGATGTAAATGTAATACTTATGCCAATGTTTAATTGTTTATGTTTCAGAGAGACATGTAGCCACTGTAATCCCTAACTCTTCGTCTATGTATTTAAAAGTATTCGTCTGTAATAGGTTTAGTTATCAGTTTGTAAATTGATTTATAAAAGAAAAGTATTAAAGAAAAAATCAGTAAATGTAATATTGGTGTTGATAGTGTTTTGAATTATAATACTTGGTTGACTGGACCTCACACCCTGTGAAACCACTCCTTCATAAACAGATACAGTTACACTTTCAACACTGCAGTCACACACTGCATCCTCACACTTACTAAATTCACACATCACACCGCACCACAACAACCACAACAAGGGGTGGTTACATTATGTTCACACATTATTGTCGATTTCATTGTAGTTATGGTTATCGATTCTATAAAGTGAATTTAAAGGGATTTGGAAGTCGAACTTACCTTGTTGTAAGACCAGTTGTAGCATTTTTTTCCTGACTGGAGACGTTGTTAATCCTTTGATTTTTTTTGGAATTATATTATTTTTTTCACTTGTAAGCACCACACACACAAGCACAAATAATCCTTCTATTGAATCAGTTGCATCCCGAACGCTGTCACTTTCATATAATTTCGCAAAGTTGGAATTTCATTCACTATTAGACTCAACAGTAAGGCCCAGTAGCCTGGCCATGTTGGAATTCGTCTTGCTCGATTTTGATTGGTCGAGCCTACCCTACTCGCGCATTATTAGTCGATTGTGATTGGTCGAGCCTACCCTGCTCTCGTATCAGTGGTTATTTACTATAAAAACTCAGCCAGATCTCCGGTTCAAAATGACTATGTCCCATATGTGCCTTCCCAGGTCGAGAGGACGTAAAACACAAATTCATTCGGTTCAAAATGAAGCTCCTGTTTCCCTGGCCCAAGATAGTAACCTGTTTAGACTGGCCACACAAGTGTGTGGATCAGGAGAGGGCCCTCGGCCCAGAAGGCCGGTTCTATCGGCCAGGTCAAAACACGCCCCCTAAAAGTTGCCCTTGAACAAACCCAAAGTAAATAAGAACTACCGTTACAGAAAACTTTTTTCCTAACTGCCATAATGGCACCACTTAATATATTACAATGGAATTGTAGATCCATTTCTACTACTAAGGATTTTCTAATAATTTTTTTGGCAACTAGTCCAGACTCGTTCCAAATTCTTTGTTTACAGTCTTTAAATGTTGACTACCATTCCCTGCCCCGTTTAGATGGCTACTGTTTCCCCCCGGGGGTCAGTAACACGGTTGGTCTGATAAAAACTGCTACATATGTAAAATCAACCCTGTTTTATACCAGAATAAGTTCCCCGATTGAGAATATAGATTCAGATTTGTATTCAAACTCAATCCAAATAATAATAAATGAAAAACCTACTAATTTTTGTAACATGTATTATCCCAAGGGATATAATAAAGTGCCTAAAACAAGTTGGCTAACAGATTTGTCTCCTTCATGTTCCTGGGTGGGGGACTTTAACGCCCGCCACCCCGCCTGGGAATCCAACAATAAAGGACCCTCGGGAGGAGGTTCCCAACTACTAGAAGAGATAAATGACGCCGATGTCATTCTATTAAATGATGGGACTTTTACTCGATACCCAGATAGGTCTACAGATAACCAGACAGCCTTAGACTTAACTCTGATTAGTCCCCAGCTACACATTAACTCAGATTGGTGTCCTTTAATAGACCCATTAGGGTCAGACCATAGACCTATTCATATTTCACTTAATGTAACTTTAGATTCCTCTGAGGAATCGCTACCAAAAAAGTTCATTTACGAAAAGGCTAACTGGCAACTTTTTAAGACACTTTTGGGTAAATACACGGTAGAGGGGGTCGCAGACCAAGATCTGGAGATCTACTACAAAAATATGCACTCCCAAATTGCAGAAGCCAGTAATTTAGCTATCCCCACGACTACACAGAACCCTAACCAAATTAAAACAACTAGAAATAATCCCTGGTGGAATACGGTGTGCGCAGAGGCAGTACAAGAAAAGCACATGGCCAGTAACAAATTTAACAAACACCCCACCCTGGAACATTTTGAAGATAAAAAAAGTACAGAAAAACACAGTAAACTAATAGTAGCAGTAGCCAAATTTGAATACTTTGCCCAAGAAAAATTAGTACATTATAAAGACTTGGGTAAAGCATGGAAAAAATTAAGGAAACTGAAACAAAATGGGTGTACAAGAAAAACAAGAGTAAGAATTAATAATAAATTAACTAACTCCAACCTTGAAACAGCCAATGCCCTGGCTGGGGTCTTTGGCAAAGCCAGCCAAAGCAAAAACTTACCACAAAACGAACAGGAAAGAAGAAACAACTTACCAGAACAGGAAAAGTCTACGGACAATAATAATCCTATTAATGCCCCAATTAAACTTACCGAGCTTGCTATGGCCCTTCGAAGTATTAGGAAAGTAAATAAAGCTACAGGAGGTGATCTCATCTCCTACAAAATTATAAAACAACTACCCCCTTCATATTTAACAATTCTGCACCACTTTTACTCCAGATGCTGGGAGAGTGTGGAGATTCCACAGGCCTGGAAAGAGGCCCAAGTAATTGGGATCCCCAAACCCGGAAAACCGAGGGGAGACACCAAAAGTTACCAGCCTATCTCACTCACCCCGCATCTGGGTAAGGTGTACGAAAGAATCGTGAAAACACGATTAGAATATTACCTACAAAAACATAATATTTTACCCCCGTTTCAGGCAGGATTTCGTAAACATAGAAGCTGCATGGAGCAAATAGTGAAATTAACATCCCATGTCAGAAAAGCATTCTGTCGTAGGAAAAATATCTTAGCCACCTTTTTTGATATAAAGGGTGCCTACGACACAGTCTGGCATGGGAAGTTACTCCAAAAAATTAGCAGGCTCGGTATCCAGGGCAACACATTTAATTTTATAAAAACATTTTTATCTAATCGTAAAATGAAAGTTAATGTAGGGCAATCCCTCTCAGATACATATAGCCTCGATATGGGTGTTCCCCAAGGCAGTATAATTGCTCCTACCTTATTCAATATTATGCTTCACGACATCCAAAATATTCCCCTTAAAAAAACTAAAATTTCAATGTATGCAGATGATATTGCTATTTGGACCCCCACCAATAGAAATATCCATAGTAATTTCTCTAAAACATGTTTCAAAAACCATCAGAAGCACATCACCGCAATAGCATCATACTTACGAGATAATGGCTTTACGCTTTCCTCGGATAAGTGTGAGTTTATGGTCTTTTCTAATGTAACAACATCCAAACTTTCCATTGATATTTTGGGAGACAAAAAAGAACAAAGCTCCCAAGTCAAGTTTTTGGGGGTCATCTTAACATCAAACTTAAATTGGCAAAAACATATCTCATATACTATAAAAAAAAAGCATCAAAAGCCCTTAACTTTATTAAGGTGGTTTCAAAAGAAAGGTGGGCCAGGGACCCTAAATTTCTCACACATTTAGTTAGATCATTAGTCCACAGCAGGCTAACGTATGGGATGGAAGTTTTTCTTTCCCTAACAAAAACACAATTCAATAATTTACAGTCGGTGGAAACAAAAGCGTTAAAGGTTGCCCTAGGAATACCCTCCTATGTAGTAAATAAATTAATTTACAGAGACATAGGATGGCTCCCACTTCAAAACCTGATGAAATTAAACTGTGCCAACTTCTTAACCAGATGGTACGCAGCAAAAACAAATTCAGACAAAGAATTTATGCAAGACATAAATGACCCTTTTTTTGATTACTCAAAGCTGCAGTATAAAAAACCTGCACTTTACCAGAAAACAAAAAACATAATATATTATACTAAAGATTTACTTCAGGAGGTAGATTTAAATTTTTATGATGTTGCCCCCTACCCCACTGCGGCTTTTCCGCAGTGGGAGAGGGAGGAAATATCTTATGATACTTCAATAAATGAAGCCTATTCCAAACAAGAACCTAACGTAATAGCAATAGCTGCAAAAGAAAAAGTGTTTAGCCAAAAAGAACACCTTCAAATTTTTACCGACGGTTCCAAAATTAATACCAAAGTTGGATGTGCCTTTACCATTCCGGCACTTAAGATAACAAAAGCCTTTATACTAAATGATCATTTGTTCATTTTTAGTGCGGAATTGTGGGCACTAATGGAAGCTTGTACTTTCATAAATAATTTAACAAATTATCCACGAAATGTGGTAATATTCACAGATTCTTTATCTTCCATCCAAGCTCTCCAAGGAGAGACGAAAAATAGAACCGAAGTTATAAATGAAATAAAATGGATTCTTCACCAAATTACTATAAAGGGAATCAATTTACAGATAATTTGGATTCCTTCCCATAGTGGAATAACTGGTAATGACATAGCCGACAGGGCAGCTAAATTAGCAGCCTTGGGAGCTTCAGGAACTAAAACAAATATTAATTTATCCATTTCAGAATCTAAAAGCAAATTTAAATCAACAGCCTTCCTACAGTGGGCCGAAGAGCTAGAGAAATACGCTAGTTCCCACGGGTGGGACCACAAAATAGTGAGAGAGGGTCTTTTCTTTAAAATAAGTCCCTCCCAACAGTCATTAATTTTCAGACTAAGAACTGAATCCTATTTTTGTAAGTATGTCAAGGTCCTGTGCCCATGTGGCCAGGTCCTTGACATCAACCACCTGTTCAGTTTATGTAAAACTGTTAATTTGGAATTTGGTCAATTGATTAAAAAATTTGAAGCCTGTAATATAAAATTTAATAAAACTAATACTTTGTGTAAGGGAAGTGAAGGGTGGGCCCCATTGCTTTGGTTGGCGGAAACCCTCAGCCACTCAACTTTTGGCTGCTATTTCTAAACATGTAAAGCACTGTAAAACAAAATAAGATTTAATTGTAAACTTTTAAACATTTAAACAACATTATTTTAACGATGGGGATAGGGTCCCTCCGGACAGCGGGCCGCGCACCTATCTATACTCCACTCCCAACTCCATAATTCCCTTTTTTATCCTCGGCATGTATGGTACATGGCCAGTAGGACTCGTTTGAGTCCGAGTAAGTTTTATTCCCTCTCCCCCTGTAGATGGGTGTGCGGCGCGACCTCCGGGGGGGGGGGGGGGGGGGGGGGGGGTGGTGCCCTCGTAGGTCGTGGGGGGGTGCCCTCGTAGTCGTGAACGTAGATTCACGTTCAGGGAAAACCCAATGGATCCCCCCGCACTTAGTGTAGGATCCATATAGCAACGCCCTACCTCTGTTTTCGCCGGGGAGGAGGGGTCCCTCTACCTCCCTCCCTCCGACCCAAACAAGTAGGAATCGTTAACTGTCCCCGTCGGGATTCACTAGTTTTAAAAATCGACATATTTTAACCCCTTGACTGCCAGAGAAAATAAAATAAAAAATCATTGGGCAAATCATGCCATGAAAAAGACAACTGATATAGCCAATCTGGCAAAATGGTCTGGGGATATTACTCTCTTGACTGTGTTAGAGAAAAAGCCAGCATATCAGAGTTATTCCTCTTCATCTGATGACGTCATCAGTGATGTCATCAGGTCAGTACGTAATACGTTGGTGGCAGTCAAGAGGTTAAACAAATTTTAACAACTTGGGTTTTTTAATAACGGATGTATATAGCCTGAAATTGGTGTCAAACGTGGGGTCCCTCTATTAAGAACCTTTTCTGCCCAGACTTGGCCAAATTATGTTTTAGAGCCTTTTAGAGTCTGGGGGCGTTCTTTTTTGTACATTTTTAAACTAATTTGGGGACCCTAGTTTCTCATGTTTTAAATTCATTTTGAGGTAAAACTTAAAATAATAAAAATCCTTCTTAAACATTGTACAAATAGTTTTCCACTTTATAGTGGAGATCTTTTAAAACGAGATTTGATAAATAAAAGCAAACTAATAACAAAAATACGTGTAAATATTTTTTCTCGTTAGACCTTGTTTGATTTTTAAACCTTCATTAAAATTGTTCTTTTTAACATTGAGTGGTCCTGAAATTTTAATCACTTGCTCTCGCCGGGAGGGGTACAGCCTAAAGTCTTTTTAATCTAATATTTTAAATCCAAAGTAAAATTTTTACTATATAAGAGTAGTTCAGTGCGAGCCATGGCTCCTACAAATTTTAAAAATAATAATAACAATAAACAAATTCACTTGACCTTTATTCAAGATAAAAACATCTGTTAAAAGATAAAAACTAAAATTGATAGAAACATCATATTCTTTTCCCCTTTCTCCCCTTTCCTAA
>CM065680.1:105203562-105218562 GCA_017654935.2 Phymorhynchus buccinoides | reverse complement strand
GAATGGGTTGACAGAATCACGTCAAATTTTGTGTGCTGGTGTGTCACCATGAGAGGAAGGCAACCATTTTGCCGTCGTGACCTTGACCTTGGCGTACGACCTTGAAAACCGAAAATCTTTCAGGGGCCATAACTCCCACACCGTTAGTGTTAGTGTCTTCAAATTTGGCATGAAGGTACTTTGGCTTATGCCCGTTCTGATGGGGGCATACCGATCAAGGTCACGGTCACGGTCCGGGCGATCAGTAGGCCTTGAAAGTGGTAGGGGTCTACACATTGGGTTTTAAGCCATATTTTCCACATTGGTACTTGACAGAAGCGCTTCAGATTGCGTGTGGTACTGTATACCCTAGAGAAGAAAACATCCGAGCATAAATTATCACGATGCTGACCTTGACTTTGAAGTGTGACCTTGAAAACCGAAATTTCCTTCTTTGCGCTATATGTTTCTTCTTCAAGCTGTATCTCGTGAACTAGAAGACAGAATCCCTTCCAATTTTGTGTCAGGATGTGACACTCTACGGGGTGTCGCAAGTGCGTGGCATTGCTGGTGACGGACATGTCTGCCGCTCGGCGACGCCCTTGTTATAATTATAATTATTATTATTATTATTATTATTATTATTATTATTATTTTTATCATTGTACTCCAATGATGATCAGGCCGTCATTTACATAGTATTTGTTGGCGTACTTCAGCACTTGTACTCCAATGATGATCAGGCCGTCATTTACATAGTATTTGTTGACGTACTTCAGCACTTGTACTCCAATGATGATCAGGCCGTCATTTACATAGTATTTGTTGACGTACTTCAGCACTTGTACTCCAATGATGATCAGGCCGTCATTTACATAGTATTTGTTGACGTACTTCAGCACTTGTACTCCAATGATGATCAGGCCGTCATTTACATAGTATTTGTTGACGTACTTCAGCACTTGTACTCCAATGATGATCAGGCCGTCATTTACATAGTATTTGTTGACGTACTTCAGCACTTGTACTCCAATGATGATCAGGCCGTCATTTACATAGTATTTGTTGACGTACTTCAGCACTTGTACACCAATCATGATCAGGCCGTCATTTACATAGTATTTGTTGGCGTACTTCAGCACTTGTACTCCAATGATGATCAGGCCGTCATTTACATAGTATTTGTTGACGTACTTCAGCACTTGTACTCCAATGATGATCAGGCCGTCATTTACATAGTATTTGTTGGCGTACTTCAGCACTTGTACTCCAATGATGATCAGGCCGTCATTTACATAGTATTTGTTGACGTACTTCAGCACTTGTACTCCAATCATGATCAGGCCGTCATTTACATAGTATTTGTTGGCGTACTTCAGCACTTGTACTCCAATGATGATCAGGCCGTCATTTACATTGTATTTGTTGACGTACTTCAGCACTTGTACTCCAATCATGATCAGGCCGTCATTTACATAGTATTTGTTGACGTACTTCAGCACTTGTACTCCAATCATGATCAGGCCGTCATTTACATAGTATTTGTTGACGTACTTCAGCACTTGTACTCCAATGATGATCAGGCCGTCATTTACATAGTATTTGTTGGCGTACTTCAGCACTTGTACTCCAATGATGATCAGGCCGTCATTTACATAGTATTTGTTGACGTACTTCAGCACTTGTACTCCAATCATGATCAGGCCGTCATTTACATAGTATTTGTTGGCGTACTTCAGCACTTGTACTCCAATGATGATCAGGCCGTCATTTACATTGTATTTGTTGACGTACTTCAGCACTTGTACTCCAATGATGATCAGGCCGTCATTTACATAGTATTTGTTGACGTACTTCAGCACTTGTACTCCAATCATGATCAGGCCGTCATTTACATAGTATTTGTTGACGTACTTCAGCACTTGTACTCCAATGATGATCAGGCCGTCATTTACATAGTATTTGTTGGCGTACTTCAGCACTTGTACTCCAATGATGATCAGGCCGTCATTTACATAGTATTTGTTGACGTACTTCAGCACTTGTACTCCAATCATGATCAGGCCGTCATTTACATAGTATTTGTTGGCGTACTTCAGCACTTGTACTCCAATGATGATCAGGCCGTCATTTACATAGTATTTGTTGACGTACTTCAGCACTTGTACTCCAATCATGATCAGGCCGTCATTTACATAGTATTTGTTGGCGTACTTCAGCACTTGTACTCCAATGATGATCAGGCCGTCATTTACATAGTATTTGTTGACGTACTTCAGCACTTGTACTCCAATGATGATCAGGCCGTCATTTACATAGTATTTGTTGACGTACTTCAGCACTTGTACTCCAATGATGATCAGGCCGTCATTTACATAGTATTTGTTGGCGTACTTCAGCACTTGTACTCCAATGATGATCAGGCCGTCATTTACATAGTATTTGTTGGCGTACTTCAGCACTTGTACTCCAATGATGATCAGGCCGTCATTTACATAGTATTTGTTGACGTACTTCAGCACTTGTACTCCAATGATGATCAGGCCGTCATTTACATAGTATTTGTTGACGTACTTCAGCACTTGTACTCCAATCATGATCAGGCCGTCATTTACATAGTATTTGTTGACGTACTTCAGCACTTGTACTCCAATGATGATCAGGCCGTCATTTACATAGTATTTGTTGACGTACTTCAGCACTTGTACTCCAATGATGATCAGGCCGTCATTTACATAGTATTTGTTGACGTACTTCAGCACTTGTACACCAATCATGATCAGGCCGTCATTTACATAGTATTTGTTGACGTACTTCAGCACTTGTACTCCAATCATGATCAGGCCGTCATTTACATAGTATTTGTTGGCGTACTTCAGCACTTGTACTCCAATGATGATCAGGCCGTCATTTACATAGTATTTGTTGACGTACTTCAGCACTTGTACTCCAATGATGATCAGGCCGTCATTTACATAGTATTTGTTGACGTACTTCAGCACTTGTACTCCAATGATGATCAGGCCGTCATTTACATAGTATTTGTTGACGTACTTCAGCACTTGTACTCCAATGATGATCAGGCCGTCATTTACATAGTATTTGTTGGCGTACTTCAGCACTTGTACTCCAATGATGATCAGGCCGTCATTTACATAGTATTTGTTGGCGTACTTCAGCACTTGTACTCCAATGATGATCAGGCCGTCATTTACATAGTATTTGTTGACGTACTTCAGCACTTGTACTCCAATCATGATCAGGCCGTCATTTACATAGTATTTGTTGACGTACTTCAGCACTTGTACTCCAATCATGATCAGGCCGTCATTTACATAGTATTTGTTGACGTACTTCAGCACTTGTACTCCAATGATGATCAGGCCGTCATTTACATAGTATTTGTTGACGTACTTCAGCACTTGTACTCCAATGATGATCAGGCCGTCATTTACATAGTATTTGTTGACGTACTTCAGCACTTGTACTCCAATGATGATCAGGCCGTCATTTACATAGTATTTGTTGGCGTACTTCAGCACTTGTACTCCAATGATGATCAGGCCGTCATTTACATAGTATTTGTTGACGTACTTCAGCACTTGTACTCCAATGATGATCAGGCCGTCATTTACATAGTATTTGTTGGCGTACTTCAGCACTTGTACTCCAATGATGATCAGGCCGTCATTTACATTGTATTTGTTGGCGTACTTCAGCACTTGTACTCCAATGATGATCAGGCCGTCATTTACATAGTATTTGTTGACGTACTTCAGCACTTGTACTCCAATGATGATCAGGCCGTCATTTACATAGTATTTGTTGGCGTACTTCAGCACTTGTACTCCAATCATGATCAGGCCGTCATTTACATAGTATTTGTTGACGTACTTCAGCACTTGTACTCCAATGATGATCAGGCCGTCATTTACATAGTATTTGTTGGCGTACTTCAGCACTTGTACTCCAATGATGATCAGGTCGTCGTCGATCGTGCTGGTGGCACTGTCACCCCCACCCCCCCACCCCCACCCCTGTCTATCACGACATTAAAATCATCATGGATAATTGCTGAATGTCACACAATATGGTAGACTGTCCCCAGATATATAAATATTTCTACTGTAGCATTATGGTCTGTTGTCACCGTGTGCCAGTATTATTGTATTTTGGCTGTTGCAAAATAGACCTCACCTGTCCATAATCTGTTGTCATCCAGTGATTATTCTATTCTGGCTGTTGCAAAATAGACCCTACCTCAATTGTCCATAGTCTGTTGTCATCCAGTGATTATTCTATTCTGGCTGTTACAAAATAGACCCTACCTCAATTGGCCATAGTCTGTTGTCATCCAGTGATTATTCTATTCTGGCTGTTACAAAATAGACCCTACCTCAATTGGCCATAGTCTGTTGTCATCCAGTGATTATTCTATTCTGGCTGTTACAAAATAGACCCTACCTCAATTGTCCATAGTCTGTTGTCATCCAGTGATTATTCTATTCTGGCTGTTACAAAATAGACCCTACCTCAATTGGCCATAGTCTGTTGTCATCCAGTGATTATTCTATTCTGGCTGTTACAAAATAGACCCTACCTCAATTGTCCATAGTCTGTTGTCATCCAGTGATTATTCTATTCTGGCTGTTACAAAATAGACCCTACCTCAATTGTCCATAGTCTGTTGTCATCCAGTGATTATTCTATTCTGGCTGTTACAAAATAGACCCTACCTCAATTGTCCATAGTCTGTTGTTATCCAGTAATTATTCTATTCTGGCTGTTACAAAATAGACCTCACATCAACTGTCCATAGTTTGTTGTCACCGTGTGATAATTTTATTCTGGCTGTTACAAAATAGACCCTACCTCAATTGTCCATAGTCTGTTGTCATCCAGTGATTATTCTATTCTGGCTGTTACAAAATAGACCCTACCTCAATTGTCCATAGTCTGTTGTCATCCAGTGATTATTCTATTCTGGCTGTTACAAAATAGACCCTACCTCAATTGTCCATAGTCTGTTGTCATCCAGTGATTATTCTATTCTGGCTGTTACAAAATAGACCCTACCTCAATTGGCCATAGTCTGTTGTCATCCAGTGATTATTCTATTCTAGCTGTTACAAAATAGACCCTACCTCAATTGTCCATAGTCTGTTGTTATCCAGTAATTATTCTATTCTGGCTGTTACAAAATAGACCTCACATCAACTGTCCATAGTTTGTTGTCACCGTGTGATAATTTTATTCTGGCTGTTACAAAATAGACCCTACATCAATTGTCCATAGTCTGTTGTCACCGTGTGATTATTCTATTCTTGCTGTTACAAAATAGACCCTACATCAACTGTCCATAGTGTGCTGTCACCGTGTGATTATTCTATTCTGGCTGTTACAAAATAGACCCTACATCAATTGTCCATAGTCTGTTGTCACCGTGTGATTATTCTATTCTTGCTGTTACAAAATAGACCCTACATCAATTGTCCATAGTCTGTTGCCATCCAGTGAGTATTTTATTCTGGCTGTTACAAAATAGACCTCACATCAACTGTCAATAGTCTGTTGTCATTCAATGATTATTCTATTCTGGCTGTTACAAAATAGACCTCACATCAACTGTCCATAGTCTGTTGTCATCCAGTGATTATTCTATTCTAGCGGTTACAAAATAGACCCTACATCAACTGTCCATAGTGTATTGTCATCCAGTGATTATTCTCTTCTAGCTGTTACAAAATAGACCCTGCTGGTTTATTGAGCAAACAAAATATCAAATAGTACCATTCTTGGTTGATAAAAAAGCTTCTATTTTTTTGAAAATTTGTCAAAGATAACACAGAAATGTTAAGGAAAACGTTTCTAAAATCATAGGCATTCTTCTAGAATCGAACTCATGAAAAAAGAATATTGGCATTAAGTGAAACATGTTTCTTGTATCTTTACATTTAAAGCATCACTAGCAATCTCTCTCTCTCTCTCTCTCTCTCTCTCTCTCTCTCTCTCTCTCTCTCTCTCTCTCTCTCTCTCTCTCTCTCTCTCTCTCTCTCTCTCTCTCTCTAATACTGATGTTGTTTTTTATTGTTGTTTATATCGAGATTTTCGTTTACCACAGGGATGGGTGTAAAAAAAGTATGTATGTTTATCTCATTACCCTGTATAAATAAAATTTCGTTCGTTCTCTCTCTCTCTCTCTCTCTCTCTCTCTCTCTCTCTCTCTCTCTCTCTCTCTCTCTCTCTCTCTCTCTCTCTCTCTCTCTCTCTCTCTCTCTCTCTCTCTCTCTAAGTCCGAACTAGCTGTTCCTGCAATAACAGTTTGTGATGTTTATCTTTATCTTAATCATTTAAAACAAACAGGTACACGTGGTCTTGATGGTTTAGATGGAATTATTCTTAAACTTAGTGCTCCTCTCATTACAGACACACTGACTTATCTATACAACCTCTGTATCGATAAAAGTTATTTTCCTAACATTCTGAAGCAAGCTAAAGTTATACCACTTTTTAAATCTGGTGATAAAGCTGACCCTTCAAACTATAGACCTATTTCGCTCGTTTCTGTTCTTTCTAAACCTCTAGAAAAGCATTTTAGCAAATATATAATTTCTCATTTATCTAAATATGATTTCATACACCCTAATCAATCTGGCTTTAGATCAAATCACTCTTGCCACACAGCTTTGACTAATCTTGTTGACCAATGGCTTGCAAACATAGATGATTTAAAAATTACAGGGGTCCTTTTAGTAGACGTCGCCAAAGCATTTGATGTAATCGACCATAATCTACTACTGAGGAAAATAGCAATATATAGATTTTCAAAATCTGTCCTTCAGTTCATCAAATCATTTATTACAAATCGTAAGCAGACTGTTTTCCTTCATAGCAAACAATCTAGTTCTTTACCAATCAAATTCGGGGTTCCACAAGGATCAGTTATAGGTCCCCTATTGTTTTTACTATATGTCAATGATCTTCCTCTTCATATTAAAGACCCTTGTGAGATGCTTGCCGATGATACGTCAATTCACGCTAACCATACTGATCTCAATCAGCTATCCTTTAAATTGCAAGAAAATATAGATCAGCTAGTTGAATGGACAGAACTTAACCACATGACATTGAATGAACAAAAAACAAAATGTATGATAGTAACATCACGACAAAAACGACAAAACTTAACCTTTCCTTTGCCTCCAATATATATTCACAATAAACAAATTGAAGTAGTCAGTTCTCACAAAGTGTTAGGGGTTACCTTAGACAATAATCTTTCTTGGTCTCCCCATATTAGTAGTTTGAGCAAACGTGTCTCACAAAAAGTCTTCCTCCTCTCTAAAATTAAAAACTTCCTTAATCTCGATGCCCGTAAGCACTTCTTTTATGCATGTATTCAATCACACATAGATTACGCCTCTACACTCTTCGATTCAAGTAGTGCCAACACATTAAAGCCATTAATCAATGTTCATAAGCGAGCCCTTAAAGCAGTCCTCCTAAAATCGTCTTCTCTAACTTTTCAAGATTACATCGCAATAAAAATGTTACCTCTTACAGACAAACTTCAATACAACAAAGCTGTCATGATGTTTAGAATAATCAATGGTTTTGCACCTCCAACATTAATTAAAAAGTTTCCAATCAACCAATCTAGATATACTAACAATATTGTTATTCCAAATCCTAGAACTGATCTTTTCAAAACAAGCTTAACATACTCAGGTGGTACTCTTTGGAATTCCTTAACAACTAATCTTAAGCAGAAAAGCAGCATTACTTCTTTCAAAAACGCGTATCAAAATATTCTATTTCAGAGATTAAAAGAAAACATGTGAATGATGATATTTATGATTGCTGATTTTGTTATAAAATGTGATAACATATATGTGTTTGATACTTTTGTATGATATAACTTGATTTGTTTATTACTATCTTACTATTACTGATAATGATGGGGAGTGTTATCCTTTGCTGTTTTTATGTTTGCATGATGTGACTTTTTTCTTCTTTTTTTCCCCTGTACTTTAAATTCCAAAATGTCCCCATCCTTATCCCCCTCTGTGCCTCTTCCCCCCATCCTCCCTCCCTTTTATTCTCATTTCTGCATGTACATATATTATTAAGCTTTCTTGTTTGATTTATTTCATTTTTCCCCAGGGCTGGGTGGAAAAAAGCATGTAACTTGCTTATCTCATGTTCCCTGGTTAAATAAAATTTCGTTTTCGTTTTCGTTTTCGTTTTCGTTTCTCTCTCTCTCTCTCTCTCTCTCTCTCTCTCTCTCTCTCTCTCTCTCTCTCTCTCTCTCTCTCTCTCTCTCTCTCTCTCTCTCTCTCTCTCTCTCTCTCTCTCTCTCTCTCTCTCTCTCTCTAGCTCTCACCAACAGAAGGCGTGCACAAAAGATCACACCAGTTCTGAATCTGTTCATGACCTCCCTGAGAAGACAGTATGCGCACCACAAAATACCAATATTACTCCTCAAATGCAAGCAACAAACTCTCCAAAAGGTCAGCGTCCCCCAAACGTTAAGGCCAGACTAGTGACTGATAAGTGGGGAATCCGACTATGCTCTCCCTCAAGCATCCCTGACAATGTTGACAATGCTGATCCACAGCATAATGACGATCCCAGTGTGACCGGTGATGCAAACTGTCGAACTGCAATGTCCACCAAAGCTTCTAGTCAAATGCCTCAGCACAAAGGTGAAGACGCACTACACAATAATGTTTCAGCTCAAATCAGTTTTGAAAACGTGAACAGCAATGAACCATGTCCTCAAGATACTCCTATTCATCAAGCGTTCAAAGGCAAAACTGATCAAGCTTGGCCCACTCCCACCGACCATCCTAATCTCCCTTCCCCAATCACATCGCCCCCCTCTGAGCACCAGATGGACTCTAGTCAGACCATCCCCAAACAGCTGTCTGATCATTGGATCCCCGAAGATGAGATGGAAAGTCAGTCTCCTGAACTTCCACTGGCTGAAACAGGAAAGAAGAAACGGTCTCAAACCCAACACAAATCGGTGAAACCAAACCAACAAAACTGTTCTATAGTCTCTGAAGTTTCTGAAACCCCTTCACCAAGGGGTGTGTGGACACGTAGCAAAATCAAATCTAGGCAGTCGCAAGTGACTGACTGTTTCCCACGTGTCGGCACAGGCTCCTCCCGAAATGAAATCGATGCACACTCCTCAAAAACCTAGGGACTTGGCCCTGCCCGTGTCTTGAGCTCTACAAATGACAGCTGTACTCGGCTTATTCATAAACCTAAAGGGGAAAGTATATCCCTTTTGACATACAACATTGAGGGGTTAAGCACTATTTATAAACCAGATATTAGATTGTTTTTGATGGCTTATGATATTATTTTCCTTACAGAAACCTTTGCAACAAATTTTCCAAAACATTTGTTTCCATCCTTTGATATATTTGTTTGTCCAGGTGTGAAAATGTCAGATAGTGTAACAGCTCGTTTATCCGGTGGTGTTATTATGATGGTAAAAAAGTGTATGCTAAATTTGTTCAACATATCTCAATGGAATTAGATAACTGTATTATTTTGAAAATCTCTAAGCAATTAACTGGGTTCAAGTCAGACTGCATGTTGGTCGGAATGTACATACCTCCGTCTCAAAGTATATATTACGCAGAAACAGAAATTGATAATGGTATTTATTTATTAGAACATTGTCTTATTGATATTTGTGAGGAATATGGCGAACTACCTTTCATTGTTATAGGTGATTTTAATGCAAGAACTGGGAACTGCAATGCGAAAGAATTTTCTCTTCCTACTAATTTTTTATGTAATGGTGATGATGATGATGATGATGATGATGAGGATAATGATGATGATAAACAATACCTGAGAAATTCAAAGGATATTGCAACTAATGATTTTGGCCTATATTTGTTGAAGCTATGTGAGCAGCTTTCTCTTGTAATTCTTAATGGTCTTGCATATGGTGATAGAATTGGTGAGTTCACTTATATTGCCCATAATGGAGCAACCACATCAACAATTGTTCATTTGAACTCCTAATACACTAATTTGCAGTCAAACAGTGAAAATAGGCCAAAGTGACCACTGGTCAGTGACACTGACCACTGGTCAACCACATCAACAATTGTTCATATGATCTCCTAATACACTAATTAGCATTCAAACGGTAAAATTAGGTCAAAGTGACCAGTGTCAGTGGTCAGCTTGTTATTCATTTTATTTAACAATTTTTTAAATTTTAAATGAGAACTTGTCAAGAATGAGTTTTTATAACTCCAATTTTCATTTGGACAAAACGGCGGTTCAAAATCGGGCGCCGTTTTGTCTATAGACAAAACGGCGGATTGCTGAACCGCCGTTTTGTCCAAATCATAATAGAAAATTTGGACAAAACGGCGGTTCTAGCCCCGCCGTTTTGTCTATAGACAAAACGGCGGAATTTGGACAAAACGGCGGTTAACAGCACCGTTCCTCCAGCCTACAGGACTCAAAAGTTGGAGCATTTGAAATGCAATAATAGTAAAATTGTTTAAAACTTTTTTGTCCCTATGTCTTTGAAACGAACATTAAAATCAAAACCAGTTATATACTAACTTGGTATTTTGAGCTATGTTCTAAACAATATAAAGAGTGCTAGCTTAGTTTCTCCTCCTTATTAGGGAGGCATTGGCAGAACCCAGCCGAGGACAGCTGTTTCGACTCTAGGGAGTCTCATCTGCGCGGCACTGGATGGGGTCTTAACCTACCAAGGTGGAGCTACTCTCCCCTCAACAAGAAGATTGTTCCACAAATGGAATGTCTCTTCCTGTATATTGGTAAAAGACTCCAAAAACCCAAACCAGCACTCAAGTACTTAGAAATGATAAAAATCTTAAGTAAAAGTGTGAACATAAGAATGTTCCAAAATTTAAAATATGACAAAATAAGCGACACGACCAGAGAGGGCCGGCAACTGAAATAGTATCCAAAGGATATATATAGTGCAAACTTTAAAAAGATTAAAAAAACCCGCCAACAAGCAAGATATAAAATTTCCAAATATTCCGACGTTTATTCGTCTTCGTCAGTGGCAAAATGGCAAGTGATTAAAACAAGATTGAATCGCACATAGAAAGAAACGGATTCTGACTAAAACTCACGATAAAAAAGGGGGTCAAAATAAAAAAAGGTCAATAAAAAAGAAGCTGAACTCCAGCAAAGGCAGTGTAATAATATTATATAGAATGAATATAAAATCTCAGTTATAAGCTGAGCGCCGCTCCCCTAGTCTGAAGGACTAAAAAGTTGGTGCATTTGAAATGCAGAATAGTTTGCTTTGATAAAACTTTTTTGTGTCCAATGTCATATTTGTGAACCTCAGAAACAAACTCAGTTACATTAACTTTACGATTTGTTCTGTGTTCTGAAAAGAAGAAAAGAACAAGAAAAAAAAGAAATAAATAATGTGCTGATTCACTTTTTGGAGATAGACAATGCCTATGGATAGACAGCTGTTTTGTCTTGTGAACGGCTCTTCAGTCTGCATGTCGGCCTGCAAAGAATGTCCACAGTGAAGGTTCAATCTGAGCAAGAAGACTTTCTACAAGATAATGGTTGTCCTCTTTGCACCACATTGAAAGTCCACAATAAAAGCAAACCAGCACTAAGTTAAAAAGAAATGGTAAAAATCTTATGTAAAATGACAAAAATAATAATGTTCTAAAATTATTATCTTTAATATTATGTACCGTGTGTTTATTGTTTATCAGATGTGATGTACCGTGTGCTTATTGTTTATCAGATCAAGTCTCTCCCCCAGTTCCAACAACGTGCACATAATGTGATGTACCGTGTGTTTATTGTTTATCAGATGTGATGTACCGTGTGTTTATTGTTTATCAGATTAAGTCCCTCCCCCAGTTCCAACAACGTGCACATAATGTGATGTACCGTGTGTTTATTGTTTATCAGATGTGATGTACCGTGTGTTTATTGTTTATCAGATGTGATGTACCGTGTGTTTATTGTTTATCAGATCAAGTCTCTCCCCCAGTTCCTACAACGTGCACATAATGTGATGTACCGTGTGTTTATTGTTTATCAGATGTGATGTACCGTGTGTTTATTGTTTATCAGATGTGTTGTACCGTGTGTTTATTGTTTATCAGATCAAGTCCCTCTCCCAGTTCCTACAACGTGCACATAATGTGATGTACCGTGTGTTTATTGTTTATTAGATGTGATGTACCGTGTGTTTATTGTTTATCAGATCAAGTCCCTCCCCCAGTTCCTACAATGTGCACATAATGTGATGTACCGTGTGTTTATTGTTTATTAGATGTGATGTACCGTGTGTTTATTGTTTATCAGATTAAGTCCCTCTCCCAGTTCCTACAACGTGCACATAATGTGATGTACCGTGTGTTTATTGTTTATCAGATGTGATGTACCATGTATTTATTGTTTATCAGATCAAGTCCCTCCCCCAGTTCCTACAACGTGCACATAATGTGATGTACCGTGCGTTTATTGTTTATTAGATGTGATGTACCGTGTGTTTATTGTTTATCAGATTAAGTCCCTCCCCCAGTTCCTACAACGTGCACATAATGTGATGTACCGTGTGTTTATTGTTTATCAGATGAAGTCCATGCTCCAGTTCCTACAACGTGTCTTTCTGCTGGCCCTCTTCTTTTGCCTCGCCTGGATCGTCTACGTCCTCATCTCCTTCCACATCGTCCTGCTGTCGTCGTCATCAGCATCGTCAGCATCGTCATCATCATCATCATCATCATCATCACCGTCATCGTCATCATCATATGTGCACACATGGAGCACAACGCGGCAACTTCACACGGATCCTGACAACACAAGTAGATCTACAAGTGACGATTTCAACCAGTCCAAATCAAATCACGACTCCAGTTCCAATGGAGGCTTCAAACTGTCAAGATCAAATCCAGACTCCAGTTCTAATGGAGGCTTCAAACTGTCAAGATCAAATCCGGACTCCAGTTCCAATGGAGGCTTCAAACTGTCAAGATCAAATCCGGACTCCAGTTCTAATGGAGGCTTCAAACTGTCAAGATCAAAGCAGGACTCCAGTTCCAATGGAGGCTTCAAACTGTCAAGATCAAAGCAGGACTCCAGTTCCAATGAAGGCTTCAAACTGTCAAGATCAAAGCAGGACTCCAGTTCCAATGAAGGCTTCAAACTGTCAAGATCAAAGCAGGACTCCAGTTCCAATGAAGGCGTCAAACTGTCAAGATCAAAGCAGGACTCCAGTTCCAATGGAGGCTTCAAACTGTCAAGATCAAAGCAGGACTCCAGTTCCAATGAAGGCGTCAAACTGTCAAGATCAAATCAGGACTCCAGTTCCAATGAAGGCTTCAAACTGTCAAGATCAAAGCAGGACTCCAGTTCCAATGAAGGCGTCAAACTGTCAAGATCAAATCAGGACTCCAGTTCCAATGAAGGCTTCAAACTGTCAAGATCAAAGCAGGACTCCAGTTCCAATGAAGGCGTCAAACTGTCAAGATCAAATCAGGACTCCAGTTCCAATGGAGGCTTCAAACTAACAACGCATCCCGTGACCACTGTGCAAGATGACACTAATACAGAACTATGGGGGAAATATGGCGAAGAGCATGATCAGTTCGATCAGAAGTTAGAGCTTGGAGACGATTTTAAGAAACACATTCCAATGAAATCTGGCCTTTGCAATAGTGAGCAGAGAGAAGTTTCTGATAACAAAACAGCTCTTCATAATGTTTCCACCAACGCACTGAAGATCGTGTCCAAGCTAAGGATCATCCACACTGATGATTATCTCTCAGAAAACGCCTCTTTCTTTAAGGCGAGGAGTTCTTTAGTCAACAGCTTTTCCCACAGACTTCTGCTGCAGTCATTCTGTACCTCTAAAGGCCTCGATCACTCTAAAGGTCCCGATCTACTGGTTGTCATTCCCTCCGTGCACTCACACCACACACGCCGAACAGCTATCCGAGAAACCTGGGCCAGCCCAGCTTACGGCCAAGTCCCAGCGAGGATTGCATCATTATGGAAGAACATTTCTGTCAAAATCGTGTTTTTCGTCGGCGTTTCAGAGTCGTACAATCACCAGAACGTTCTCTCCGAAGCGCTGAAGTTTCGTGATTTGGTTGTTGTGGATTTCGTGGACTCCTACAGAAACCTGAGTCTGAAGATGGCGCTGGTGTTACAGTGGGTGGACACCTCCTGCCCCGCAGCCTGTCACGTGATCAAAGTGGACGAAGACACATACGTCAACATTCCTCTGCTGGTGACTGTGTTACGTCATTTCTCCACCAACCACTCGCGTTACGTCATGGGTCACAGGAAGGCGGGCAGGCCCAGGGTGTCTCGCTGGGGAAAATGGACAACCGGCAGAGACGTCTACCCCTTAAAATACTGGCCAGGATACCTCTACGGCCACTCCTACGTCATTTCTGGTGACGCCATCAAGGCATTACGTCACGCCTCGCGTCATCTTCCTCTCATCCCCAACGAGGATGCCTACGTCACTGGCGTGCTGGCTAAAAGCACGGGAGTGAAGAGAGTGGCGAGTTTCCGGTTCGCCATTCAGAAGAAGTACAGTTTTAGCGCGAGGTGTAGCTTGGTGCGTGACGTGGACATATCTCAGACCAGCGTGTCCATACCTCTGTTGTATAGTTTGTGGGACAAAGTCATCACTGGACACTGCACGTTCAACACGTGATGTGCTTATGGAAGAGGGTTAGGGTTAGGGTTAGGGTTAGGGTTAGGGTTAAGGTTAGGGTTAGGGACAAAGTCATCACTGGACACTGCACGTTCAACACGTGATGTGCTTATGGAAGAGGGTTAGGGTTAGGGTTAGGGTTAAGGTTAGGGTTAGGGACAATGTCATCACTGGACACTGCACGTTCAACACGTGATGTGCTTATGGAAGAGGGTTAGGGTTAGGGTTATGGTTAGGGTTAGGGACAAAGTCATCACTGGACACTGCACGTTCAACACGTGATGTGCTTATGGAAGAGG
>CM065680.1:105183562-105198562 GCA_017654935.2 Phymorhynchus buccinoides | reverse complement strand
CAGACGAAGAAAAGAAGTCCAACAAAAACAGCAGAGCGTCCGAAGAAGAAGACAAAAGGGGAAAACAAAAGTCAATAGAAAAACTGCTCCCCCTCCTGGGGCAGGCTACAGCAGCAGAAACAAAAGAAGAGAGACGGCAGAGGTCGCCCCCAGACTCCTCAACAGGAACGTCGAAGCCTGGCCCGAACGCACAGACAGGCCCACGGATCGGGCCTAACACGGGGCCAGACAGAAAGGCGGGCGGCCTCCCACAGCCGGAAACGGAGAAAAGAGCGGTTGACCGGGCGGTCAACCAGGCAGCAACAGGTCAGGTCAGGTTCAGGCTCAGGCTCAGGCTCAGGCTCAGGATCAGGATCAGGATCAGGATCAGGATCAGGATCAGGATCAGGATCAGGATCAAACTTCCAAGTGGCGGAATGAAGAAGAAGAATCCTCCCCACAAGACAGTCGCAGCTCTGGTCTCGCCAAGGGCTCGGGGTAAGCGCGAGCAGGTGGAAGGGGTTCCGGACCGGCCACAGCTTTCTTCCAGGACTCCAGTGAACGCCAGGGACGATGACGGGGAAGGGAGGACGATGAGAAACCAAATAAAAAGGGGGTGAAGATGGCGATGAGGATGAAGAGAAGAGATGATTTCAGCCGAAGCTCAACAGCTTCGCTATCCTCACGTCTAGGACTCGTGCAGGATAAAGAGTTGATAACAGGATCCTTCAGGGACGTGGCCCTCACCACACCTCAGCACTGGGCGGCCGTAGGTGGACAAAACGATGAAAAGGAGAAAGGATGAAGCGATGAAGCGATGTTGCTTAACTGAAGGAAAAATATGGAGTGACGTTTGACCGGTATAAAACTCATGAAGTCGCCAGTTGAATGTGGAGTCTCGCGAGAGGTCAGAGCTAACACGGGTTGCACGGATTTCACAAGTAGGTTGTCTCGATTAGGTTCAAAGAAAAGGAAAGATCTCGGGGTCCTTTGCGATCGAGTGGTAGACTGTGCCTTTCTCGGTCTGTTCAGAAGAACAATGTCACAAACTCGTGACATACCCCCCTTCCGGAAAAGCACGTACTGGGTGAAAACACTCATCGTGTCGCAGCCTGGGACGTCGCCAAGTTGTCCTCTGAAGGTTTGGCTTGTGCAACCTTCCGCACTCTCTCTTCCTCTGGCAAAACATGTCCCCATTTGATGAAGTGACCAAGGGACGACACTTCGCTCTTGCTGGTCTCACACCTACTGGATCGGACCGCCAGACGGACTTCACGTAGCCGCCGGGAGATACGCCGGAGGACCTGCGCTTGTCTCTGGCAAAGTGGGTCCAATAAAAACCCTGCTGTACCCTCTCTTGAGTCCGGCGGGTGCTCATGTGTCCAGCCATGGGTGCGTCATGAGCCACTTTCTGCACCGGTGGTGGTTCAACAACTCGCTTGGCACCAGTGCGGTCGTTCTGATGGTGGCGGCAGAGTATCCCTTTCTCTTCCTCAAATGAGATAGAGCTGGTCTTGGTAGCCCTAGGTTCAGCGTCCACTAACTCCGTCACCCTATCCAGCCGGCTGTCCTGCGACTGAGGTCTGCGGGGCACTTGTGGTGTCACTTCCTCCACAAACACTTCCAGTCCTGGCCGGACAATGGGTTGGAGTTCGTCCACCTTCTTGGCCATGGCGCGAGTGACTGCGCCCACGTAGACCTTCTCGGGCAGAATAGACGCTAGAGTCTGCTCCGTCCCATCCTCGAAGCACACAGTATTCCCCAACAGCAATGAACACGCCGGTTGCTTAAGGGCCACTGCCCATACCTTGCCTTCGAAGTAAGGGGTGCACAACTCCACCAAATAGGTAGGGCGACGACACACAAATTGGGCTTCAACTCCTGATACTTCGCACACCGGTCCTCTGGGCGCCCCAGATGGTACGAGCTCTTCGTCCACGAAAATGGCCGTAGCGCCGGTGTCTCTGACGCTGTCAACTACTTTTCCAGCCACTCTGGAGGGGAAGACAAGACATCCCTCCCTGCATGGTGAAGAAGCAAACTGGCTAAGGGCTTTCCAACTTCCGGAGGCCTTCCCATCCTGCGAACCGCTATTCTGGAAAGATGGTCTCCGCAACTCGGGACAGAACCTCCTAATATGCCCTAGGGTCCGGCAGTGGAAACACACCTTTTGGTTCTTTGTCGGTGATTTGGTTGGAGACGGAGGAGTAGTTTCCTGGAGAGGAGTGGAGTCAGGTGTATGACTATCTTTGGCAGATCCCCTGGAGGCGACAGTTCTCCTAGCCTCCGAGTAAGTCTCTGCGATCTCGATGGCAGCGTCGAAGGTAGTCGGCTTCTTCTCACTCATCCGTATTCGGAGCTCAGGGGACACGGTGTTGTAGAGCTGCTCAATGAGGATTAAATCCTTCAGCTCGGCCTCAGAGAGCTCCTCCCAGTGCTTCAGTGCCTGACGAAGCCTTGTCCCAAACTGGTAGAAAGTTTCACTGGGCTCCTTCTTACCATTGCGGAACTTCCGGCGATAGGTCTCAGGCGAAAGGCGAAACTGCTGACGAAGAACCTTCTGTAAATTATCATAGGTCTCGTCCTCTCCCATCTTGAAACAGGCTTCCTTGGCTTTGCCGGTGAGGGAAGATGACAGATGGATGAGTTTCTCATCATCTGTTAAGAGGTAGATCTTAGCCATTTTCTCGAAATGTTCTAGGAACAAGTCAATATCTTCGCCGGGTTTCAGTTCTGGAAGCCTGAGTACAGGGGTCGACACCTTAGACCTGCTTCCTGACTCACGTCCTTGTTCCAGCTTTTCTCTCCTTCTCACTTCCTCTTGGCGAATCGCCTCACGTTCCTCTTTCTCTTCTCTCCACCTGCGTTCTTTCTCTTCTCTTTCCTCCTTCTTTCGTTGCTCCTTCCTTTCCTCTTCCTCTCTTCTTAGTTCCCTCTCCAGCTTCATTTCCTCTCTCCATCGCTGTTCTTTCCTCTCTTCTTCTTCCTTCCTAAGTCTTTCCCGCTCTTCTTTTTCCTCTCTCTCTTCTAAGCTGTTCTTTCTTTTCCTCCTCCTCCCTCCTTCGTTGTTCTTTCTTTTCCTCTTCCTCCTTCCTAAGTCTTTCCTGCTCTTCTTTTTCCTCTCTTCTAAGCTGTTCAACCTCAGCCATCTCTTCCCTTCTTTGCTGCTCCATCTGGGCCATGGCAGCCATGAACATGGAAAACTCGCTGTTTCCTTTCGAGGAAGGATGGTGCTCTCCAGGCTTCTCCCCTGTCGTGGCACCTGACTTAAGAAAGATTCCCCTACCACGACTTAGGCTAAGGGGAGTCGAAACTGGTCCAACCCTAGACCGTGCTCCTCCATGGTCAACTGCAGCATGGACAACCGGAGTGTGCATGGCCGTAGCCACAGAAGTCATGGAAGAAGATGGGGGTGAGGACACAACGGTAGTAACGACGGAGGTAGAAACAGCTGAGGGCGTAGTCGGTACAGAAGGATCCGTCGACAGGTCCCACATAGCCCCACTGCGCGACCTTAAATCATACTCGTGACTTGCCATCTTTTTTTCTCAACACTAACGGTTATGTAACGAAGACGATGAATCGCAGTAACACACACTAACGCGCGCAGGAAATCCCACAAACTACGTCGAATTAAACCACACTAAACCAAACACTAACTAAACTACTCCGCATAAAGCTTTACCACACTAACCACTATTGCGCTAATTTACACAGCGTAGAACGCTTCTGCGACTAAACGACCCGCGTGGACAACAACCACGTTTGCACAAAAACCCTATTGCGCACCACGGGAGGCGGTCGCACGAACTACCTCAACGGCCAAACAGCGCACAGTAACTTCCTGCGGTAAAACTAACAACACGATGTAGCTATGAACACACCCCAGTGTTTGAAAGTGTTATAAAAAACTACGGTTTGTGTTACACAAAAACGTTCCGGTTTATCCCAGCAAGTTTGCTCTATAGCACAAGCTACACTAAGCATAAACGCGTGCGCGCACAGGTTCACATGCAACTCAACAAATAACCAAGCGATGGAATAAAAAAAATGGTAACTCAATGCAAGACACAATCCAATGCACGGAACACAGCAATTCAGTGCAAATCAACTACAATGCATCAAAACCAAGAATTGTCTTGCAAAATAGAACCAGTCACAGACACGATAATAGTTCCAAGTGAATAGTCCGGGTTTAGTTTGCTAATTAAATACGCGCGTACATATATATGAACACAAAAAAACAACAACACATTAATGAATTTTTAAATAAGACTAACACACTCCAGCACTCAGTCAATGCATGCAAACTAGTGTGTCAAGGGAGGGAATCATTTCTCAGACTGAACAAGCCAAAGCTCAACCAGTCGAGATCTTTTTTGTTGTTGTTGAAGGAACTAGAACTATTTCTTTTCCCCAGTTCTTTCCCCCCTTTATTCCTAACTAATCCCCTCTTTTAACCCCCTATTCCCAAAACAAACTAAGAAAAACCCTAAACAAACTTTATCTCAGTTTGTTTTATAAACGCGTGTGCGCTCAAAACTCACACACAAAGAAAACTATAAGTGGTCTTAAATAACTATATTTCACACGCTCTCCGACAAACAAGTAAACAAAACGAACACAACAAATTTTCCACTCAACCGGCCAAAAGACCTAAGCAATGAGGGAAAATCGGACCGCCTTGCCTCTACACGGTCTCCCAACCAACCACCCTTACATTCACACCCCAAACATTCACTGCCTTATCCCAGCGAACCTGCCGGCCTGGGACAGATGCGAGACAATCCCGGACGAGCCCAAGATGTCACGAAATCCCCCGCTCGATCCTGATCAGAGATCGGGAGAGGGAAATCGCGAACCCCGAGGAGAGTCTCGCACGCCCAGACAGACAAACTCGCAGGAGAAGGCACACGCGCACACCAGAAGTACAATACAAAACAAGACTATTTATTATAAGCAAGCACACACACACACTTACACAATTCAATACACTCAATGTTCAACAAATTATCTACACAATTTACATGGCATTCAAAAGTTTGTCCAAAGAATAGGCTAAAGCCGGCAACTTAACTGAATAACTAAAAGAGAGTTTGTAAGCAGAAACACAAAATTGAAGGGAAAAACGACGAAAGGGCAGACGAAGAAAAGAAGTCCAACAAAAACAGCAGAGCGTCCGAAGAAGAAGACAAAAGGGGAAAACAAAAGTCAGTAGAAAAACTGCTCCCCCTCCTGGGGCAGGCTACAGCAGCAGAAACAAAAGAAGAGAGACGGCAGAGGTCGCCCCCAGACTCCTCAACAGGAACGTCGAAGCCTGGCCCGAACGCACAGACAGGCCCACGGATCGGGCCTAACACGGGGCCAGACAGAAAGGCGGGCGGCCTCCCACAGACGGAAACGGAGAACAAAGCGGTTGACCGGGCGGTCAACCAGGCAGCAACAGGTCAGGTCAGGTTCAGGCTCAGGCTCAGGCTCAGGCTCAGGATCAGGATCAGGATCAGGATCAGGATCAGGATCAGGATCAGGATCAGGATCAGGACAAACTTCCACGTGGCGGAATGAAGAAGAAGAATCCTCCCCACAAGACAGTCGCAGCTCTGGTCTCGCCAAGGGCTCGGGGTAAGCGCGAGCAGGTGGAAGGGGTTCCGGACCGGCCACAGCTTTCTTCCAGGACTCCAGTGAACGCCAGGGACGATGACGGGGAAGGGAGGACGATGAGAAACCAAATAAAAAGGGGGTGAAGATGGCGATGAGGATGAAGAGAAGAGATGATTTCAGCCGAAGCTCAACAGCTTCGCTATCCTCACGTCTAGGACTCGTGCAGGATAAAGAGTTGATAACAGGATCCTTCAGGGACGTGGCCCTCACCACACCTCAGCACTGGGCGGCCGTAGGTGGACAAAACGATGAAAAGGAGAAAGGATGAAGCGATGAAGCGATGTTGCTTAACTGAAGGAAAAATATGGAGTGACGTTCGACCGGTATAAAACTCATGAAGTCGCCAGTTGAATGTGGAGTCTCGCGAGAGGTCAGAGCTAACACGGGTTGCACGGATTTCACAAATAGGTTGTCTCGATTAGGTTCAAAGAAAAGGAAAGATCTCGGGGTCCTTCGCGATCGAGTGGTAGACTGTGCCTTTCTCGGTCTGTTCAGGAGAACAATGTCACAAACTCGTGACACTAGCCTATATTAACGACCTGCCAGACCGACTGACATCAACGGCAAGACTGTTTGCAGATGACACTGCAGCATATAGGTTGATCTCTGGCATCAAAGACCAAGACCAGCTACAACTTGACCTCCACCGCCTGGCGGACTGGGAGAAGAGCTGGGACATGGAATTTCATCCTGGAAAGTGCCAAGCGATGCAGGTTACCAGGAGTAGGAGTCCCCTACAGCATTCTTACGTCCTGCACGAGCACACCCTTGAGAACGTAAGGGAAACTAAATATCTCGGCATCACCATCAACAGCGAGATCTCCTGGGACTGCCACGTCAACAACATCAGTGCCAAGGCCAACAAAACCCTGGGTTTTCTCAGACGGAACTTAAAGATCAGCAGCATTACCACCAAGGAACGAGCTTACAAAGCCTTCGTGCGTCCCTTGCTTGAGTATGCCTGCTCTGTCTGGGACCCATACACTGAGGAGAACATTGGCAAGTTGGAGGCGGTCCAGCGTAGGGCAGCACGATTTGTGACCAATCAGTACAGGCCTACATCAAGTGTGAGCACCATGATCTCGAGAACCTGGGCTGGGAATCACTGGAGAGCAGACGGCAGAGGACCAGGCTCTCCACGCTGCACAAAATCAGCACAGACGCTGTACACTGCCCAAATCTGCAAACCAAGCTGGTGCCTCTTCCATCTCGGCAAAGGCGTGGACACCACCTGCAGTTCCAGCGAATCCAGTGCCGCACTAAGTACAGGTCAAACTCGTTCCTCCCAAGGACCATCAGGGAGTGGAACGAACTGCGGCAGGACTCCATCGCAGCCTTCACTGCTGGCGTGCGTGGCACGTCGGGACTGCAGGCTGACCAGTAGCTCATCAGTCTCGCCCCCCCCCCCCCCGCCCCCCCCCCCCCCCCCCCCCCCCCCCCCCTCCGCCGTCCTTGCTTCTCCCTTACCCACTCCAATCCCTATTTTTTGTTGTCACACCACCACTGCCAACTAAAATTTGAACACCACCGGAACCCCTCTTTTTCAGTCTTTTTTCCCCAAAAGGTGCCAGAATGGTCAGCTCATTGACCGTGGGCCCTCAAGAGAAGAAGAAGAAGGAGATGCCGCGAGGCCTAATGCCCTGATTACCTGACCTGACCTGACACAAGGGAGCGAATTGTGGCTGACATAGTGCAGAGACTGCCTGTGGTTCTCTCCCTTAGTGCACTTTTCTGAATCCATGCCCAGTATTCCTTGGCTGCATGTTTCTTTAGGAATGTATAAAAAAGCATTAATACCAGGTTGAGAGACACATATCCCTTTGGCCCAGAGGGCGTTAAACTCCTATTTCTCTCTCTGTTGAGGGACACACATCCCTTTGGCCCAGAGGGCGTTAAACTCCTATTTCTCTCTCTGTTGAGAGACACACATCCCTTTGGCCCAGAGGGCGTTAAACTCCTATTTCTCTCTCTGTTGAGGGACACACATACCTTTGGCCCAGAGGGCGTTAAACTCCTATTTCTCTCTCTGTTGAGGGACACACATCCCTTTGGCCCAGAGGGCGTTAAACTCCTATTTCTCTCTCTGTTGAGGGACACACATCCCTTTGGCCCAGAGGGCGTTAAACTCCTATTTCTCTCTCTGTTGAGAGACACACATCCCTTTGGCCCAGAGGGCGTTAAACTCCTATTTCTCTCTCTGTTGAGGGACACACATCCCTTTGGCCCAGAGGGCGTTAAACTCATATTTCTATCTCTGTTGAGAGACACATATCCCTTTGGCCCAGAGGGCGTTAAACTCCTATTTCTCTCTCTGTTGAGGGACACACATACCTTTGGCCCAGAGGTCGTTAAACTCCTATTTCTATCTCTGTTGAGGGACACATATCCCTTTGGCCCAGAGGGCGTTAAACTCCTATTTCTCTCTCTGTTGAGGGACACACATCCCTTTGGCCCAGAGGGCGTTAAACTCCTATTTCTCTCTCTGTTGAGGGACACACATCCCTTTGGCCCAGAGGGCGTTAAACTCATATTTCTATCTCTGTTGAGAGACACACATCCCTTTGGCCCAGAGGGCGTTAAACTCCTATGAGAGACACATATCCCTTTGGCCCAGAGGGCGTTAAACTCCTATTTCTCTGTCTGTTGAGAGACACATATCCCTTTGGCCCAGAGGGCGTTAAACTCCTATTTCTCTCTCTGTTGAGAGACACACATCCCTTTGCCCAGAGGGCGTTAAACTCCTATTTCTATCTCTGTTGAGGGACACACATCCCTTTGGCCCAGAGGGCGTTAAACTCCTATTTCTATCTCTGTTGAGAGACACACATCCCTTTGGCCCAGAGGGCGTTAAACTCCTATTTCTCTCTCTGTTGAGGGACACACATCCCTTTGGCCCAGAGGGCGTTAAACTCCTATTTCTTTCTCTGTTGAGGGACACACATCCCTTTGGCCCAGAGGGCGTTAAACTCCTATTTCTATCTCTGTTGAGAGACACATATCCCTTTGGCCCAGAGGGCGTTAGACTCCTATTTCTCTCTCTGTTGAGGGACACATATCCCTTTGGCCCAGAGGGCGTTAAACTCCTATTTCTCTCTCTGTAAGATGGGAACTAATGGAAGATAAAGTAGGATTTTTTTTTATGAAAGTATAGGACAAGAACCACCCGATGTTATTAATACTAATGACTTTGAATTTGAAGACGGCCATTTATTTGCGAGGGATAAAGATGGAAAACTAGTCCAACTTACAACGAAACCAAACCCTACAAAGTTTATAAAAAAGAGTACAGTTCGTAGCAGGCTCAGTGTTAGCGACCAAGTACGGTTTAACATTGACTCAGACCTAAGCACACAAGCTGTTTCTACACTTCAAAACACACTGCAAAGACTACCTACTGATTCCCAACTTCAATCGATTCCTCTTAGAGACTTAAGCGCAACTGCGGACCAGATAATAGAAATGGAAACTAGTTTTATAACTTTAGAAGATGAAGAAACCCAAGTAAAAACATTGCATGACCCACCATTACCTATGAGAGAACTAATGGCGCTCAATTTAACATTAAAATCTATCAGAGGCGAGTTAACAAATAATGTAGCAAAGTTAAGCGAACTTGATTCTCACATAAACAGAGAAAAACAAAAGTTGGCTGAAGCGGACGACAACAACCTAGGACAAGACGTGAAAGACAGAATCACACAAAGACTAAATGATCTTCAACAAGAGAGAGCAGCAAGACTAGAAGTACTGTCAACTAACCGTGAACAATTACGAACACAATTCAACAGAATAAAAGAAACCATCCAAATAATGTTATACGAAAACACGACGCTAGCTGAAAGAATAAAAACTTTATTTAGAGAGCAAGGAGTCACGATTGCGAGCGTTATGACGGCCTTAGGGTTTGCTATCTCTACTTTAGTGTATGCTTTAACAGGAACAGGTGGTGGTGGTGGTCAATTACCTTCTCCACCTTCGCCATCAAAAGATACGAATTGGATTAAAAAACAACTGGAACATTTAACGAATCTATTAAAAAAATTAGGAGAAAAAGCTCTAGATGCACTACCCGGTATATTAGGCGCAATTGTTAGTTGGCTTTTTTCTACTGCAAGCAAAGTAGTCGGTTTTATGGCTGAACACTTATGGACATTAATAGTTTTAGTTGTTGGATTACTCTTTAGTAAAATAAAAATAAACTGGACCGGCTGCAGTTAAAAAAATAACTATTGCTGTCTTTTCGTTTTCATGACTGTCAGTTAAGTTCGTTAAGTTCGTTAAGTTAATATTCTTTTTTTGACTGTTAGGGATTGGATGGTGTGTTCTTTGTATGATCGACAATGTAGAATTTATTTTTGAATTTTTACCAACTGCTTGATTATCTCCCGCTATAAGGATTTCGTTGTTATAGTTTACAATTGTTCCTATTTGAAGTCTAAGATCAGAGGGCAGCATGTACAATCCACTACCGACAGCAAAGTCTACCTTCGACCTTGCAAATCTTAAAACGTCTTGATACCTTTTAATGCTAGCTGGGAGGTCAACTGTAGAATTGATTGCATCTTCTAAATTAGCTAAATACTGTTTTTGTGCATCAAACCCAGTAGAAGGATCCATTATCTCAGACCTCACTTGCGCTTGGGATCCCAGCAAACACCACACGTATGTACGAATAGAATCATTTACTCGTTCTATTCCCGCCTTTGTCAGTCCTTCGGAAGTGTCAAGAATAAAATAATGTAGACCAAGCGTTTTTATGTTTTTGTTGAATAGATCCTAGATGAACGGTCGTACCTGAAAAAAAAGACGTGTAAGGAGGATTCCAATCATAGTTATACTTTCTGTGCACACCCCAATAATAAAGTGTACCCAAACCATGATTACGATCTAACTTTTGTCTAAAGTCTGTATTCAAGTTAATGTTAAACTCATTACAAATCCGTTCAAAAGCCCTCAGGTCAATTCTGTTGTTGAACGGATTAAAAGTGGAATCATTCGGCAATGGAGCATGCAGTTCAGACAGAATACGCTTGAATGTGTAATAGAAATGAAATCTATAAACTGCTTTTACCATGAGATCAGGATGATTTAAGTGATCGGCAAAAGAAACACCACACCCTGTTGTAGCGCAAAACACAGCAAAGTTTAACTGGTTTTGATAAAACTGCATTGGATGACTAAACCATGCCTTTGCGATATTATCATGTTTAACACTAGGATTTAAATAATGGCTTAATGGATTACTGACCTTAACTTCAAAAGAATCAACCCCCACTGCAACAACTATTGAATCAACAGCTATAGTTTTAGGGTTATATGATCCAACTGCATATTTAGCGTCTTTGTTATATTTAAAAGCATTCATTTATATATCCGCAATAAAAATGTTTATTTATATAACTGATCAAGACGAGCCAATACTTTTACAACGCCCTATTGAAAATCATGGTTCTCTAAAAGTAGCGCTCCATGAAATTTATTACAAAGTCAAATGGATTAACATAAGCGAATCCTTAAAGAATAATTGGATAAAACAAATTGATGATAGAGGACAACCGATAAGCGAACTAACTATACCAGACGGTTATTATGGATTTTGTTCATTAAAAGACATTTTAAACGAATATGACATTACTTTAAAACTTAATGAAGGAAATTTAAAAGTAACGTTAATTTTCAAAGAGCAAGAGAGAGTAGGTTACTACTTTGCAGGAGAACTAACAAAAATGTTAGGGTTTAGAACTGATGGTAGTAATAAGCATACATTTTTCCCCACAAAAAACCCCTATACTTTTAAAGGAGAAAACTCTCTGAATCTTGCTGTTCATTCTTTATTATATTTTCATTTAGATATCCTGAGTACGGATAACAACTTATTTGATAACCAACCGTCTACTGTGTTAAGAGTTCTCCCATCATCAAAAGCGGCATATTGCGATTACGAAATTATTACGTTCACCAACTTACAGTTTAAAGAATTAATTTGCGGGGTTCACCATTCACTAAAAATAAGAATAACTGACGAAAAAGGAAAAGAAGTTCAGTGCGCCAGCCTTAATGCTTTATTAGAAATAAAATAATTTAGTATAAAACTATGTCGCGCGGACCAGATCAACCGGTTATGCTTGACCCTGTTAGATGCGCAACTTTAGAATTGAAGGACCTAGCAGACACAGAAGACTTTGATTTAAATGGAGAGATAGGAGCGCTGTATGGTTTTGAGTACACAAACAACGGCTATTATAAACGTGCAGAAGTAAGCGATAAAAAAAGTACCTAAACTAGAGCAACTGCGTAATGTAGTAGCTGACAATGTTGGCCAGTTTGAATATAAAGTTGTTAAAAAAAGGGATAACAAATGGCATTTAATTCCATCCGTTGATTGGGAAATTAAGTTTGAATTTTTAAGCCCGTTTACATTCTTTGATAATGACAAACACTTTCGCAAATCATTTAACTCGGGGCCGTTACATGTTAGTCTGATTCCACAAAACAACAGCAGAAGAGAAATAGCAATCAAACCTTATAAAAAGAGACAGTACATGCTGCACAGAAAAAAGACAGTAACAAAAGATGCAGCCACGCAATTAGAGTTCATTCCTAAAATGGCTTTAGCAGACGAATTTACTATGATATTTGAACTTTCTGTTAGAGCAGATAACCCTGATTCCCTACCTGTTGGTGTTAGCGACAACCTAATGAAAGGGATTCTTATTTCTTGGCAAAACTTGGATGTTGAATCAGTGAGATGTACTATCGTTATTCAAAACCGCGGTGAAGAAATTAAGGCAGTGTCGACCAGCGATAAAGTTATATTGAGTGTTGATCCAAACAATCTCAAAGAATTAACGTTCATTAACCTTACTAATTTAGATCTCATTGGGTTTTATTACACTGAAAGCATTTTGTCTGATGATCTTCTTAAAATGATAGCAAGTGCAAATTAAATGTTTTAAATTTTTTTATATATAAAAAGATGTCAATTACAACATATCCAAAAATACCGAAAGAAGGTACTGTCAAAGAAAAGACTGAGGGTGGTGATGATCCTGAAATCAGAAAGTTCAGATTGTCTACCATTACAGAAATACAAAGAGAATTGGAAAAAGACCTCTCTAACTATAACAGAACCAAACGGAGGTACTCTTGTTTGTTTAATTCAACAACATACTTAAATACTGGATTTGGAACTCTAGGTACTTTAACAGCAGGAAGCTCTGTAGGGTTATTAGCGTCGGGGGTCGGATCAGTAGTAGCTTTGCCCCTAGGTTGTGTGTCGCTGACGCTGGGGTTGTTTTCAATCAGTACGTCTGCTTTCAACAAAAAAATAAAAATAAAACTACAAAAGCATACAGCCATGGTTCAATTAATAATGGCAAAACTTAGTTCATTTCGATTAATAATCAGTAAAGCTTTGCAAGACTCTCAAATTACAGATGAGGAGTTCAATAGATTGCAAGCAGACTACAACGACTACAAAATGCAAAAGTTTGAACTTCAAAAAAAATCGAGAGCAAGTTTTTCACAACCGCAAGACATAGAAGCGATAAAAAAAGAATGTGAAAAAAAAGTAAACGACACATTAAAATCTGTTCTAGGGAAATAACAATAAGAACTCCAAAGGGTGCTTATTCAATTCAATATGATTCCAAGTTTCGAAAGTCTACTGACTATGACAATTAGTCCTCCAGTGCCCAACTGCATACGAAAACTCAGGTGATTTAAACACTCGCTTTGTATTGTTTGAGTCGAGTGATTTTTTATTTACAACTGTTGTGTTTATCTCGTGTAACTTAGATTGTATTTTTATGTTGTCATGATAAAACGTTTTGCTGTCGAACAACGCTTCTTTATAGTTGGCGTGTGACATGACCATTTGAACAACAGGTCTACTGATTCCTTTTGCTTTTTTAATAACACTAGTTTGGCTTTCTATTGAATACATCTTTGCTCTCAGTCCGACGTACTCTTTGATTAAAGTTCCATTCAGTTCATCCTTCATTTTGCCGATTACTTTTTTATTTGCAGTTGAATGTAATGGAGATTTAATTGAGTAGTCAGATGTATCATACTTAGAGTCTGATCCTTTTGCTACTTCTGTCTCTAAATCTTTGTAAAAGTCTTCAGTTGGAATGTCTAGAATAAATGAGTCCGTGTCTGTGTACAATACTTTAGATTCTGGATAGAGTGGTTTAAAGTAGTCATATAGAAATTCCAGCATCAATAGTTTAGACAACTCTAAGACAGCAAACCCAATGAAGACTGGTTTGTCTAGTTTTACTTTAAGTTTTTTCATCATGATACCGTAAAGGTTGTCATGGAATTTTTTGAAGTCTTGATAATGCGGTTTTGAAGTTAGTTTGATTGCTTTGTTTTCTTGGGTAACTAATCTGACGTCTTTGCGTTTGTGCGGGTTTTCCATTGTCTTTCCAAAACAACTGTTATTCATTAGCTTAAAGAAGTCTTTTTCTGAGGCGTCAGTAGCTTGCGTTCTAAGATTAGTGTTCTTCATTATATACGGTTCCATAAACTTCCTCTGACTAAACGAAATGATTCTATGAACTGCAGTTAGTCTTAATCCGTGACGTAAGTAGAATTGTAGTAATCTATAATGGCAAACATATTTTGTTTTGTTTTGTAGATTAGGTACAAGTTTTGGTAACTCTGATCCCACCTGAAGTCTTTCAGCGGCTAACGGGTAGTCATTGTGCGGGTCATGGAGTTCATCCGGATAATCTAAGTCGACTTCTAAAATAAATCCTGTTTTGTAAGAATCTGGTAATTTTAAAAGCCATTCTACAAAGTTCTTAATATTAAAATCAAAAGGCGATGTTAACATTTTAAAATTATGTAATGGTAGTGATTGACACATTGCCCAACCATAGAGATTGTTAGCGTCCAAGTACATGATATAATTTGATGGTTTAGTAGGATCGTAGTCGTCTAAGTACTTGTTGTTGGCCTTACAATAACTGTGTGAGGCCATACTAATTCCTCCACGTAGTCCGTCTTCAATCATCTGTAGTATGGGTAGGTTGGTAAGTAAGTCAATCTGTATTTTGGTAAATCTTAAGAATGCATCCCAACTCATACCAGGAGCAGTGATATAATTAGCAGGGTCTAGACTGTAATGTTTCATACACGTTTTTCTGTAATTTTCTAATACGTCCGCAAGCAAACAAACGTCAGCCATTAAATAGGCGTCATGATAGTCTCCCATGGTCTGGCAGTTTAATTTAATCCACGCTGACTGAGCATGGTTGTAGTCAGAATCACTTATATCTTTTCCTTTTAAACTAGAGTAGAATGCGCCTTTAGGTGGTAATTCAACTTCATCGAACCGCTCCCAACTACTCATGT
>CM065680.1:105142301-105183062 GCA_017654935.2 Phymorhynchus buccinoides | reverse complement strand
TAAAGCTTTTTTAAAAGCTGGTTTAGATGGACATGATTTCAAGAATGATGGCAAGTTGTTCCATGTGTTTCCCCCAGAGTATGTCAAGCTGGATTTGAACAGATCGTTATGGGGCTTAGGAAATGAAAGCTTATGAGTATGTCGATTTTCATTTAATGTAAAGGAACTTATTATTTTATTTGGGGCTGTTCCGTTTACGATGTTGTACATACATAGGCATTTGTTTAAGAAAAGTCTTTCTTTAAACGGAAGGATGTTTAGTTGTTTATAGTCAATTATTGTCAAACTAGTAGACTTAAGTAGGACAAGCTTTAAAGCTCTTTTGTGTAAGCGAGTTATGTATTTTAGATTATTTTCACTAGCACTATCCCATAACGTGGATGCGTAATTTATAAGAGGTAAGATGTGTGCATGAAAAAGAGTTTTCTTGAATGAAGGTCTAAGAAATTCTTTATTTTTGATAACTGGTAAATTCTTTTGGAGATACGCTTACCGAGGTCATTAATGTGATCACTCCACGATAAGTCCTTATCAATGATAACCCCTAACACTTTATGGGAGGAAACTTCTTCAATTATTTTATCTTTGACATACAATGGAGGAAACACAGAGTTCATCTTCTTTCGCTTTTGACGTGTGGTTATTTAAGAGACATGTGGTTCAATTCTGTCCACTCAGTTAGCTTATTAACATTGGTCTGCAGATTGTCTACTAATTCAAAAGGACTGGCACTGTTAGATTGCAATGAAGTGTCATCAGCAAACATTTCACAACAGCATTTAATGTACAAAGGCAAGTCGTTAATGTAGATTGAAAATAGAAGTGGCCCCAAGACTGATCCCTAGGGAACACCAAACTTCATCGGGAGTAACTTTGACCTTACAGAATTGATTTCAACCAGCTGTTGTCGATCAGTAAGAAACGACGCAATGAAACACAAAGCACTATTAGATATGTTGTAATGAGTAAGTTTTTTAATTAAAAGTGAATGGTTGATAACATCAAACGCTTTAGCAAAATCTATGAATAAAGCACCTGTAAATTCGTTGTTATTGATATTTGAAAGACATCTATCTACTAGTTGTATAAGAGCAGTATGGCAGGAGTGATTTTGTCTAAAACCAGACTGATTTTCATTTATTAAATCGTAATGATTCAAGTGAGAATTCAAATGTTTTTGGATGTGCTTTTCAAGTGGTTTAGACAATATACTTAATATTGATATAGGTCTGTAGTTAGCTGGATTTGATCGATCACCGCTTTTATGTAATGGCATGACTTTTGCTTGCTTGAATTTTAGAGGAAACTGTTTTTTTATCAATGCATAAGTTATATATGTAAGTGAGAGTGTCTGCTATAGCAAATGAAGCGGTTTTCAGTATTTTCCCATCCATTCCATCTAAATCTCGACTCCCTGACTGTTTTAAATGTAAGAGTTCGAACAGTACTTCATTGACTGAAATGGGCGGAATGGTGAAGGTTGAAGTAATGTTCTTTGATCGACAGAATTCTTGCAGAACTGATAAATCGTTTTGGTTGGATTTGTCATTTAAAATTATGTTAGCAACGTTAGTAAAATGAAGGTTAATGTCATCAGGTGATATTTCGTTTATTGGATTGTGATTGTTGGAGTTAGCATTAGTGTGTGTGTGTGTGTGTGTGTGTGTGTGTGTGTGTGTGTGTGTGTGTGTGTGTGTGTGTGTGTGTGTGTGTGTGTGTGTGTGTGTGTGTGTGTGTGTGTGTGTGTGTGTGTGTGTGTGTGTGTGTGTGTGTGTGTGTGTGTGTGTGTGTGTGTGTGTGTGTGTGTGTGTGTGTGTGTGTGTGTGTGTATGCAGCGTGTATGTGTGTGTGACCCCCCCCCCCCCCCCCCGCGTCACCCCCCTCCCACCTTCTCCCCTTCATCGTCTTCCTTTTTTTGTCTTTGCTTGGTTTGTGTGTGTGTGTGTGTGTGTGTGTGTGTGTGTGTGTGTGTGTGTGTGTGTGTGTGTGTGTGTGTGTGTGTGTGTGTGTGTGTGTGTGTGTGTGTGTGTGTGTGTGTGTGTGTGTGTGTGTGTGTGTGTGTGTGTGTGTGTGTGTGTGTGTGTGTGTGTGTGTGTGTGTGTGTGTGTGTGTCAGTGTGTGTGTGAGAATGGGAATGTTTATAGTTTTATTTCTTTGTAAAGCGCCATGAATAGAATTTTCTAGATATGTGCGCTATGTAAGTGCCAATTATTATTATTATTATTATTTAAAAATCAAATTATGAATCTTTGCATCTGATTCTGTGTCATCAGATAATTTATGCACTTGTATAATGCAGATGACCAGTGGTCACTTTGACTTACATTCCACACTTTCACTATTTAACAGCTTATTGGTGTGTCATGAGTACTACTGCACCTTGTACAATATTGATGATCGGTGGTCAGTGCCAGTGACGTCTGGCATCTGCATTATACAAGTGCATCAACTATTTTGGTACATATATTGAAGTAATTTCATAAATTCACCATTTTGTTTGTCCTGCTTTTGCAAAACGGACATGATTTATTTCAATATTTGCATAATCCTTTTTTTTATGTGTAATGCTGATTTGGTTTTAAATAAGATGCTGCTCTTTATTATGTTTTTTTTTGGCTTCTTTTTTCTTCTTTTCTCTCAATGTTTTGTCAATATAAATGCATAATCATTAATATTGTACTGCTAGTACTAGTTGACTTTGTTTTTTTGTGGTTTTTTTTTCTTTCTTTCCTTTTCAGCTGAGTAACCCTATAGATGTACCCCACCTAAGGATAGGGTTTGGGAGGGAGGGATCTAGCTTAGAAGATAATGTAGTATTCATGAGTGTATATGGTACTGATTGTGTGTGTGTGTGTGTGTGGGGGGGGGGGGGGGTGTGTATGGTGTGCATGGGGGGGGGGGGGGGGGTTGTCACTGTGTATACTTTCTGCTCTTCTGGAGGGGAGCCTAAGCTTTGAAATGTTGATGCTTTATAAATCTATGTACCTTTGCCCACTTATTCTTTTACCCCCTGTACTCACCCCTGATTTATGGTTTGTGTTATCAATTATATTATGATAGAGATGGAATTTCTACTATAGTCGTAATTTTTCTTATAACTATTATGTCACTGTGTGTGTAGGTATGTGTGTGTGTCTTTGTCTTCATAAAATTTGTAAAATGGAAAAAAATGTTCAATAAAAAACACCCCACTATCTTGGTACAGGAAATAAGCTGTTACGGATCAAATTTGATATTGAAGTCAAAGTGACCACTGGTCATCAACATTGTACAAGTCCAGTAGTACTCATGACACACAAATACTATTGTGTTGAATAGTGAAATTTACGTAAAAGTGACCACTGGTCATCTGCATTATTCAAGTGCATAAATTATCTGATGACAGCTAACGATAATCAGTAGAAGAATGTGAAATTAAAGACCTAGTTAATGACATTCCATCCCTAATGGATTCAGAAGCCAATGAGTTAGAAGGGGAAATCACCCTTGAAGAAGCCACGGATGTTTAAAAAAAACCGAAAAATAACAAAAGCCCTGGTACTAATGGCTTCTCGACTGAATTCTTTAAAAACATTTAATTTTTTTGGGAATATTGGTTGTGAGAGCATTAAACGCTGGGTTTAGAAAGGGAGAACTGTCATGTTCACAGAGAGAAGGCATAATTGTATGTATTCCTAATGGAGATAAATCACGACAATATATTAAAAATTGGAGGCCCATTTCACTTTTGAATGCTGTGTATAAGATTGGATCGTCCTGTATTGCAAATCGTATTAAGAATGTTCTGCCAAACATAATTAATGAGGACCAAACTGGTTTTATGAGAAACAGATATAATGGTGACAATATTCGATTGATTTACGACACAATAGCGTACCTAGACGAGCATAATCTACCTGGAATGTTATTAAACATCGATTTTGAGAAAGCTTTCGATACAATAGATTGGGGATTTATGTATGAAGTGTTGAAAGCGTTTGGTTTTAAGAAAGACGTCTGTAAGTGGATTAGTACCTTTTATAAAAACATCAAATCATGTGTTGTAGTTAATGGTCAGTTGTCCAATTGGTTTGAGATTAAGAGAGGCTGTCGACAAGGGGATCCCATCTCGCCTTATTTGGTTATATTATGCGTGGGAATTTTAGCGATAATGGTAAGAGAAAATTCAGATATCAAAGGAATAACAATGAATTATGATGAATATAAACTTACACAATATGCAGACGACACAGAATTTCTGCTTGCAGGCGATAGGAAATCTTTTGAAACGTGTATAGAAGTTCTTTTCAGGTTTGGGCCTGCTTCAGGTCTTCATGTAAACTCTAACAAGACTAGTGCAATTTGGTTAAGTAGCAGAAAACAATCTCAGATTAAATATATGGAACACATAGGTTTCGATTGGAACCCCTGAAAATTCAAACTATTAGGAACATGGTTCACTAACGATTTTAAAAAATGTGTACACATTAATTTTTCAGATAACCTAGCAGAGACCAAACAGTTATTTAAGATATGGGTGAAACGTCAGATTACTCCACTAGGTAGGATAGCAATTTTAAAATCTCTTATACTCTCGAAATTAACACATCTTTGGTTGCTTCTGCCCAACCCACCAGACATGTTTATTCAAACATTGCAACAAATTTGTTATAAATTCATCTGGAATAAGAAACCAGATAAAATAAACCGGAAAACAGCACACAAAAGTATTCAAAATGGAGGTATTGGACTACCTGAGATCAAAACATTTGTAATTTCTTTAAAATTGTCATGGATTCGTAAAACTGAATCTACAACTCATAAATGGAAACATGTATTAACAGCTAACTGTCCCGAATGGCATCTTATCACTAAATATGGCCCAGAAATTGTGCATAAATTTCCAAGATATAACCTATTTTGGTCTGATGCTATAGATGCGTACAACGCTTTTTATTACAAATGTACACCTGAAAAATCTGCTGAAATATTAGCTGAACCTATCTACTATAATACAATAATTTTGATTGGAAATACACTACTCACAAAAAGTTAAGGATCACTATGAGAAAACAGGTGCGCAATAAACTCCGTTCGCTCCTGTTATTTTTTTCTCAGTCAAGCCAAATTGTTATGAATTCTTGTTCAGCTGTAAGTGGGCGATGTTGTGTTAGTGGAAACATTGCACGTGATTCTCTATTACTGAGCTTGGCAGCAAAAGAAAAAGCGGAAACTTGCGAAAAAGGACCTTGTTTTGGATCGTTCTGCATGAACACATTGCACAAGCCAGATGGAAAAACCATTATGCACGTGCAAGCACTGCTGTTTATGTGTGAGATGCTGTCTCTTGCTTGGCTTTATAAGAAGACATACCATCAGTATTAGGCCTGATTTGACAATGCCTCCACGACGAAAATTGAGCGAGTTGGATAGGGGACGAGCTGTTGCATGGTTCCAAGATGGTGTTCCCAAGCGAGAAGTGGCCAGGCGACTTCAGGTGTCCATCTCGGTCATTGTCAGACTGATTCAACGCTTCACAGCCACTGGGAGGGTCCATGAAAGACGCAGATCTGGTCGACCGAAGAAGACAACTCCACGTGAAGATCGTCTCATTGAACGACAAGCCCTGCAGACAAGAACAGCCTCTTCCAGCATCATTCGAAGGCAGCTGAGGGTGGCTACTAACATCAACATCAGCCAGCAGACCATACGGAACCGCCTTCATGGGTTTAACCTCCGTTCTCGTCGCCCAGCTGTACGGCCACGCTTAACTCCAGCCCATAGGGCAGCACGCCGCGCCTTCTGCAGACGTCACGTGAGGTGGACACGTCAGCAATGGTCCCAGGTCCTGTTCAGTGATGAATCACGCTTCACCCTGAACCACAACGACGGCCGACTGAGGGTCTGGAGGCGCCCAGGGGAACGCTTTATTGACGCCACTGTCCAAGAAAAGGTGGCCTTTGGTGGAGGTTCTGTAATGGTCTGGGGGGCCTTCAGTCTTCACCACAGAACACCCTTGTATCATGTACAGGGTAACCTGACTGGCCTCCGATACCGGGATGAGATCCTTCGACCGCTGGCTGTGCCTACACTGCAGCAGATGGGACCGCCGGCTGTCTACCAGGATGACAACGCTCGCCCCCACAGGGCAAGGGTGGTCAACGACTTCCTGCAGCAGTCTGGAGTCAACAGAATGGAGTGGCCAGCATGCAGTCCCGACCTCAACCCGATTGAGAACCTCTGGGATGAGCTGGATTGCAAAGTGAGGAGCAACCACCCCCCTCCCAGGGATGCCCAGCACCTCTACCAGATACTGCAGGCTGAGTGGCAGGCGCTTCCACAGAGGATCTTCACCACACTGGTCAACTCCATGAGGACTCGCTGCGTCGAGTGCCAGAACAGCCATGGCGGATACACGCATTACTGAACTTTTGGGAGCATCAGAATGCCCTGTCTTGTGATTTCAATGACTTTGGGAAATCAAATTTCGATACGTACCCACTTTGATCAAATGTACAGACCAAACGATTGCTCGAAATTGAAGGCAATTGTGCATCGCTATCACTAAAGCATTGAATTAAATGTTGGCCAAAATCCAACGCATTGGCTTTCTTATTTGGAAAGTTATGAATTAGTTTGCAAGTGATCCTTAACTTTTTGTGGATAGCTTACATGCGTCGCTTCTAGAAATCTTATGAATAAAAATATTAATTTTGTTGCTGATTTCTTTGATGATAAGGGACAGATTCTCTCTTATGTACAATTCAAAAATATATATAACATTAACATTGATTTCATCACACATGCTGGGTATAAATCTGCCATATTAGAATATATTAAAAAGTGTAAGGTTATCCTTAAAAAATAATAAATATATTAACTCTACTTTTTGTCTCCGAAAACTTTTTTCGATTCATAAAGATTCCAAGCTGTATTACGATATATTAATTGAGAACAAAATCCCCCCTAAACGCTGTGAAAAATGGGACATGAAACTCTCAATATATCACGATTGGAAATCCTGTTTTTGGCATGTCCATAAGATACAAGATGTCAAATTAAAATGGCTTCAGCTGAAAATATTACACAGATGTTTAGGTACAAATATTATTTTAAAAGAAATTGAAATATAAAACGACGATAAATGTCATTTCTGTTGCTTAGAAAAAGATAGTATTGACCACATATTCTGGAAATGCATACATGTGCGACTTTTCTGGAATGCAATCACTGATGTTTTTAAAGAAAAATGTACTAATGCAAACAATCTTCTCTTGAATGAATCTATTATACTAATGGGCTATGATAAAAATATCAGAATCGATACAGTTTTTCATTTCATTCTACTGTTGGCTAAACAGTATATGTACATGTAAAATGAATGATACACGCCCAAGAACTTTAGTATCTTTGAAAAAAATACATTATCGATATAAAATTGAAGAATACAATACAAAAATAAGCATGCAACATTCACAGTTTGTTTTGAAATGGGCAGCATATGTGCCAGCCTTTGTTGATATCTAATTACCCCCCCCCCTCCCCTACTGTATTATACACCTGAAGCTTCACCAGACCAGATTTTTGCCATATTTTATGATGTCTGTAAATATACTATATCACTTGCAATTTTCGTGTACCTTTATTATGTATGTTGAGGCCATCATATTGTGCAAATGGATATCTATAAACACAAAACAAAAAGGAAAATAGATGAATATTTCCCTCCAACAGCCCCTCCCCTCTCTCTCTCTCTCTCTCTCTCTCTCTCTCTCTCTCTCTCTCTCTCTCTCTCTCTCTCTCTCTCTCTCTCTCTCTCTCTCTCTCTCTCTCTCTCTCTCTCTCTCATTTCCTTCCATTCTCTCATTCTCTCTCTTTCTAACAACAACATAATACTGTCATGGTCTGTTCATTTTTGTTTACGTTTCTTTTGCCATTTTTGCTTTGTTTGTTTGCATGTTATTGGTTATTTTTTATTTTTTATTTTTATTTTATTTTGTTATGCGTGTCTATTCCAAAATCTTCCAAAAATCTTCCAAAATGTTACAATTTACATAATAAAATGTCGCTTAATTTCTTATTTTCACGATTTTTGTCACTTCATAAAATAACAACTTATCAAAAATAAAATTTTCATCAGAACGTTCTTTTTCTTGTCATGGCATATTACCCGTACAGTTTTGTATTTCATTTGTTTTCATGTAAATTTAGTTTACATAATCCCTCCAAGATAACATAACACAAACTAAACTGATAGAACCTGAGCATTGCTTATTTCATTAATTAAGCAAATTGCAGAATGACAGTTAAACTGTCATTTTGCATTTTGCCTATTTCATGTAATATTTCATGTTTTGCTTATTTCATGAATTAAGCAAAAGATTTGCTAATTTCGTGAATTAATCAAATTTGCTGCTTATTTCATGAAATAGGCAAAATTCTGCTTTTTTCATTAAATAAGCAATTTCACAGATTAAGCGTAACATATACATTGTTTTGTTTTTCCTGCAAAATTATAATTGGAAAAAAAAGTTCCATAAAAAAATCAAACAAAATCTGTAAAGACTCAAAATTTGATTTTTATATCAAACTGACCACTGGTCATTGTCACTGACCACAGGTCATTTTCAACGTACAAAATACAGTAGTACTCGTGACACATTAATAAGCTGTTAAATCGTCAAAATGTGGAATTTACGTCAAAGTGACCACTGGTCAGTGCCAGTGACCAGAGGTCATCTGCATTATACAAGTGCATAAATTATCTGGTGACAGGAGCAAAGCTGTTAAGAATCAAAGTTTGATTTTTTAGTCAAAGTGACCACTGGTTATTGTCACCGACCACTGGTCATCTACATTGTAGAAGGCATAGTAGTACTCGTGAGACACTTATAAAGTAGGGCTTGTTTGGGATATCATGAACCGTCCATAAGGGTCTCTGACCGATAGGACGCTAATCTCACCTTCTCTAATATCATGAACCGTCCATAAGGGTCTCTGACCGATAGGACGCTAATCTCACCTTCTCTATTATCATGGACCGTCCATAAGGGTCTCTGACCGATAGGACGCTAATCTCACCTTCTATAATATCATGGACCGTCCATAAGGGTCTCTGACCGATAGGACGCTAATCTCACCTTCTCTAATATCATGAACCGTCCATAAGGGTCTCTGACCGATAGGACGCTAATCTCACCTTCTCTATTATCATGGACCGTCCATAAGGGTCTCTGACCGATAGGACGCTAATCTCACCTTCTCTAATATCATGAACCGTCCATAAGGGTCTCTGACCGATAGGACGCTAATCTCACCTTCTCTAATATCATGGACCGTCCATAAGGGTCTCTGACCGATAGGACGCTAATCTCACCTTCTCTAATATCATGGACCGTCCATAAGGGTCTCTGACCGATAGGACGCTAATCTCACCTTCTCTAATATCATGGCGATTTGGTGCATGCTGATGGAACAAACGAATATGAACAGATTGAATAGTACTGTGTTCTGGGTGCATGCGGATGGAACAAACGAATAGGAACAGATTGAATAGTGCTGTTTTCTGGGTGCATGCTGATGGAACAAAAGAATAGGAGGAGATTGAATAGTACTGTGTTCTGGGTGCATGCTGATGGAACAAACGAATATGAACAGATTGAATAGTACTGTGTTCTGGGTGCATGCGGATGGAACAAACGAATAGGAACAGATTGAATAGTGCTGTTTTCTGGGTGCATGCTGATGGAACAAAAGAATAGGAGGAGATTGAATAGTACTGTGTTCTGGGTGCATGCTGATGGAACAAACGAATAGGAACAGATTGAATAGTACTGTGTTCTGGGTGCATGCTGATTGAACAAAAGAATAAGGAGGAGATTGAATAGTATTGTTTTCTGGGTGCATGCTGATGGAACAAAAGAATAGGAGGAGATTGAATAGTACTGTGTTCTGGGTGCATGCTGATGGAACAAACGAATAGGAGGAGATTGAATAGTACTGTGTTCTGGGTGCATGCTGATGGAACCAGAAAACACCCACAAATAAACTATGTTTCAGTAAAAGACGAGACCAATGGATTTGGAATTAATATAAACAGAATGTAGCACGACAAGTTAGGAGCCGGAAAATGTGAGGATCGCCGACTGGATTTCCAAGAATCAACACATCTCTGATTTTCATTGAAAAGGATTCAGTTGCCAAGTCATTTGACTAGAAAATGTCTTGTTCTTCTTTAAGGTCATGTCTTCTTCTTGTTCTTCTTGTTCTTCTTCTTGTTCTTGTTCTTCTTGTTCTTGTTCTTGTTCTTCTTGTTGTTGTTGTTCTTGTTCTTGTTCTTCTTCTTCTTCTTCTTCTTCTTCTTCTTCTTCTTCTTCTTCTTCTTCTTCTTCTTCTTCGTCGTCGTCGTCGTCGTCGTCGTCGTTCCCCTTCTTTTCCTTCTACCTCTACCCTTTTTATAACTATGCCAGTATCTCAACTCATCCCAATTTTATTCTGTCCTCACACAACGGGTGATGTTGTTGCATTAACGTAACACATAAATAAGAAGCAACATACATTATTGATGAAAACAGATGATGCACGTTACAGGCATTTGTCCAGAAGCACCATTACACGCTCTACATTGCATTAACAATAAAAACAGATGATGCATGTTACAGGCATTTGTACAGAAACAACCTTACATGCTCTACATTGCATTAACAATAAAAACAGATAATGCATGTTACAGGCATTTGTCCAAAAGCACCATTACACGCTCTACATTGCATTAACAATAAAAACAGATGATGCATGTCACAGGCATTTGTCCAGAAGCACCATTACACGCTCTACATTGCATTAACAATAAAAACAGATGATGCATGTCACAGGTATTTGTCCAGAAGCACCATTACACGCTCTACATTGCATTAACAATACAAACAGATGATGCATGTCACAGGCATTTGTCCAGAAGCACCATTACACGCTCTACATTGCATTAACAATACAAACAGATGATGCATGTTACAGGCATTTGTACAGAAACAACCTTACATGCTCTACATTGCATTAACAATACAAACAGATGATGCATGTTACAGGCATTTGTCCAGAAGCACCATTACACGCTCTACATTGCATTAACAATAAAAACAGATGATGCATGTCACAGGTATTTGTCCAGAAGCACCATTACACGCTCTACATTGCATTAACAATAAAAACAGATGATGCATGTTACAGGCATTTGTACAGAGACACCATTACAAGTCATACTATCTCACCTCTGTTTTCCTAAGTTATGCCCTCTAACACACCTTCCTAAACTTCTTCACGTGGGGAAACACCTTTAAAGAACTGTATCTTTTTGTCTTTTTTACCTGTGAAAGTTTCCGTTATGATAATAACAAACACTCCATACAAAAGTCCGCTTTGTCAAAAGTAAAATCTGGGACGATATCTTGCCGACCGCAGAGTCCATTGAAAGCTTCATCCTTATGTGGTTGATAAAAGGCGATAACAAGGGCAGCTCGCTGCCAGCCACAGCCACAGTTATCTTTCCCTAACAGAGAGATCTAGGAAGGGGAAGTGAAAGGAAAGGCCATTACCCATGCGCAGAATATCCAGTGATACGGTTGTGGGGTGTAGGGAAAGCGTTGCGGTTTTGGAAATGTAAAGAGTGTTTGGAAAATTCACGAAAGTGGCTGAAATTCCAACTCAATTAGGCTAAATACATTACACAAATGTTCACATAACAATACAATGAATGGGAAAATGAATTAGAATAAAAGGAAAGAACCAATACGACAATAAATAACAGTGAAAGCAAGCACAGTAGCAGACTTCAAAAGCACTTTTCAAAACACTTTGTTACAAATAGAGACTAACTGACTGACTTAAAAACAACTTACCGAAGCAGATTTATCATGACAACCATTTGTTTGTTTCAAGTTGGCTCCTCTTGTTTGTTTTCTTATCTTTTTAACGTTAGCAAATCTGTTGTTTTCATTTCTCAGATTGCAGATTTCAGAACAGAAGCTCACAAACAATGTGTCAAGAGATAAACGCCTGTTTCAAACAAGACATGTTTTTGTTTGTTTACACGTGTCTTCTGTTGCTATTTTCTTATCTTTATTTACTGGGTTGTGTCTCAATTTCCTTGTTGTTTGGTTTTCATGTTTCCAGCGGGCATGATGCTTACCCCGAACTGTTGATTCTTTCCTGGCATTGCGATGGCACACACAGTTAGCTCTCACCCTCTCACCATCGTCGCCCTTGACCAGAGAAAGAGAAGAGAAGGCAGAACAACAGAGAGAACGACCAAAGAGGAAAGGCAGTGAGGGACTCAAGCCTATGAAACCAAGTGGCCAGAGGAGCTCACGAGAGGAGAGGAGGAGGCCGCAGCAGTCCAGGGTGGGAGTCAGGGGACGTGCCTACCGTTGCCCGCGGGTCCTGGAGCCTTGTTCCTGCTGGGCAACTCCTGTCTCTTTTGCTGCACCAGCGAGATGCTATGCTATAGTTCTTTCTTTCGCCTCCGAATCGGTTTCGCGCGAATCTCCGTGCATACGAGAAACACTTTCATAAAAGATTCGTGTTTATTACTTCCCGTTACTGTTTGGATTATTTGTATTAATGCATAAATTATTCTTCGAAGTGAACCCGTCAGTTAAGCGTTTAGGTCTTTTTTAAATTTTTATTGTTTAGGGGTTCTAGAAATTTATTCTACATAATGTATGGTGTTAAACGTTGTAGCTCGGTCACTGTTATTTCTTTGCAGAGAAGAGGGGCGGGTTGTCTTCTCTTGTTTGTTTTCTTTTATGTATAATCATAATTGTTTTTCAGCGCCCATATCTTCTTCCTCCCCCCCCCCCCCCCCCCCTCCATCCTTGGGCCAACCGCTGGGTGCTAGGGAAAGTGTCTTGTCATTTGTCTGTTTGTCTGTATACATGGGGAAGCGAGTGTGAGTAGTCACGTGTATGCATGTGCGAGGTTTCTCATCCAGATGGTTAGATAGTAAGCTTATGTAGTGTAGGTTAGTGATAGTCAGGAAGTGCCAGAATATTCTGAAATTTACCCGAATTTATTATTTCTGAAATGATCAATGATTAGCGGTATAAGTTATGAATTGCATGACAACCAAAAAGGGTTATTTCGCGTGCGCATGTGTGTTTTGAATGCTGTAAAGAATAAGTAAATGATAACAATAATCTAAAGCTAATGTTTGTTATTGAATTGTCTGGCATTGGTAAGGGAGATAATATTGATAGACTAGGTAGCTTAGGTTGTCGCCCTTTTCTCTCTACACCCCCTCCTCAACTTTAGCTCCCCACATGGTGTTGTGCTCAAGAGACTTAATGCTGGGTATGTGTTTCCAGCGCTGATTCCGGCGATTCCTGTGATTCCAGTGATCTGGGTATTCGTCGTGACTTTGGTGTTCAGTGCTTGCTTGGGTTGGAGCGGAGCCTGAGTCTTCAGCTGTAACTCTGCTGGATGGACCGTGTGAGGACGGCCTGGTCGTTCTGCTAGTCGGCGGGTTAGCCGAGTCAAGACTGACTACATGTGATGGGGAATCTGCGGAGTTAATCGACTGTGTGATCTGATCTACAAACAGGTTTTCCGGGATGAGTGCATGTGGGGTGTGAGGGGTGCATGTGGCGTGTGAGGGGTGCATGTGGGGTGTGAGGGGTGCATGTGGGGTGTGAGGGGTGCATGTGGGGTGTGAGGGGTGCATGTGGGGTGTGAGGGGTGCATGTGGGGTGTGAGGGGTGCATGTGGGGTGTGAGGGGTGTGTGTGGTTGAGAGGGGACTAAAGGGGCGACAATAATTGCATATATAGACCTTAGTGTAGATCATTTATTTACTTGTTATTGTAGTGACCCCATCATATCTCTCTGATCTTCTATCGATTTATACTCCCACTAGACTGCTTCGCTCCTCCTCTGACACTCACGTTCTGCAGATCCCCCGTTTCCGTGCCAGAACTCTTGGCGAACGTTATTTTTCTTTCCAAGCTCCCTCCTCCTGGAACGGCCTCCCTTCTGCACTCCGAACCTCAAACAGCCTCTCTTCTTTCAAGTCATCCCTCAAAACAACTCTCTTCAAAACATAATCTTTCTCCTCCTCCTCCTGCAAAGGTTATCCATTGAGTCATGTGTGTGCGTGTGCGCGCGCGCGCGCGCGTGTGTGTGTGTGTGTGTGTTTTGTTGTGTGTGTGTGTGTGTGTGTGTGTGTGTGTGTGTGTGTGTGTGTGTGTGTGTGTGTGTGTGTGTGTGTTTGACCTCAAGTTCGTGTGAGTGTTTTGTGTGTTGTCTAGCTTTTCATTTTGTTAGTATTGTTTTTATCATGATTGTAAGCGCTTAGGGCTTTTGTTAAGATTAAGCGCCCTAAATATTCATTATTATTATTATTATTATAGTGAGTAACTTTTTGGAGTAGCCTTTTGGAGTACATGTTTCTCATTGAGTCCCCTTACCCTTCTATTTACCCCCTGAATTAACGCTTTAGGACTGGTGGCTAGGAGTGGTTGGGGAAGGGGTGTTATAGCCTGGGAAGCTTTCTTCGCGTTTATCATCTTTCTTCTATCTAAAGTAAATAGGCCCGCTCTTGTCCCTTTCCCAATCCATTTCATCTTCTAGGTTTTGTATGTATATGTTGTGTGCCTGATTCTTGAATAAATGCTGTTTTGTGAATGTTACTGTTGGCCTGGACTGGTGTGTGGTTGAGGGTGGCCTGGACTGGTGTGTGGTTGAGGGTGGCCTGGACTGGAGTGTGGTTGAGGGTGGCCTGGACTGGTGTGTGGTTGAGGGTGGCCTGGACTGGTGTGTGGTTGAGGGTGGCCTGGACTGGTGTGTGGTTGAGGGTGGCCTGGACTGGTGTGTGGTTGAGGGTGGCCTGGACTGGTGTGTGGTTGAGGGTGGCCTGGACTGGTGTGTGGTTGAGGGTGGCCTGGACTGGCGTGTGGTTGAGGGTGGCCTGGACTGGCGTGTGGTTGAGGGTGGCCTGGACTGGCGTGTGGTTGAGGGTGGCCTGGACTGGCGTGTGGTTGAGGGTGGCCTGGACTGGTGTGTGGTTGAGGGTGGCCTGGACTGGTGTGTGGTTGAGGGTGGCCTGGACTGGTGTGTGGTTGAGGGTGGCCTGGACTGGCGTGTGGATGAGGGTGGCCTGGACTGGCGTGTGGTTGACGGTGGCCTGGACTGGTGTGTGGTTGAGGGTGGCCTGGACTGGTGTGTGGTTGAGGGTGGCCTGGACTGGTGTGTGGTTGAGGGTGGCCTGGACTGGCGTGTGGTTGAGGGTGGCCTGGACTGGTGTGTGGTTGAGGGTGGCCTGGACTGGTGTGTGGATGAGGGTGGCCTGGACTGGTGTGTGGATGAGGGTGCGCTCGTGGTCCTGTGCTCCTCTCTCTGAACCGTCCACTCTCAGGGTTGTTTCCTTGGGATTGACCCAGTGCGTTTGACAGTTGTACATCCTTTTTCCGTTTCCTATCTTTTCTTTAGGACAGATTTTCACTGAGATAAACTTACATACACCAATCCTGTGTCACAATCTTCTTCTTGTATCATATATTTTCTTTGGGACAGATTTTCACTGAGATAAACTTGCATACACCAATCCTGTGTCACAATCTTCTTCTTGTATCCTATATTTCCTTTGGGACAGATTTTCACTGAGATAAACTTACATACATCATTCCCGTGTCACAATCTTCTTCTTGTATCATATATTTCCTTTGGGACAGATTTTCACTGAGATAAACTTACATACATCATTCCCGTGTCACACATCCTTTTCCTGTTTCCTATTGTAGTGGTGTGCAGTAATGGGAAGCAACTCACCTCGCTTTAATTTTGCTGTGAAGAGTTATTGCCGTTTGTTGTGACGTCAAAATCGTATGTGGTCTAATGAATGAAAGAATAAAAACAACTTATAGATGAGAGGTAAAGTTTTAAAATTATAATATAGTTTAGTTTTAGTTGTTCAAATTTTATTGTTGGGAATGCTTTCTGGCAGTTCATTATAATTGCAATCTAGATCTAGGCATGTTTATAGCCTAGATTCTAGGCAACGATAACCATAGAAATTTAATATTAAATCAAAGCTGTGTATTATTGGCTCTAGGCCTACAATTTTAGAACATGACTGGATACAGACCAGGGATGCAGTGTGTTAGTGCCAGTATATATGTAGGTTACATGATAATGTATTGTAGCAACGAGATGTTGAATGATAGAACATTATAGATCTAGTTGTTGTTACACATGTCGTTGTCTTGTAAATTTTAGAGTATGGTAGCAATGTGTAGGTTGCATGGAGATTGATAAAATGTTGTAGTTGTTACCATACATTTCCAAGACAGCAGGAAATAGGCTTTTAATCTATATAAGCTCAGGCATGAACAAGCTGGGGTTCTGTTGTTGTTGAGACGAGAGACGAATTATAATAATGCTGAACTGACGCTTGTCTGCAGACTCAAAAAGGAGAGCATCTTTTCTGCCTGTTTCTTTCTTTGTCTGTTCTATCTTTTCTTTCTCTTGTGGGGGCACGGTGCCAGACACACGAAGATTCGATGATTCAACAATGCGCAGTCTGGCACACCGTGTCCTGTCAGGATTTGGGCTCGGCCTAAGATTCGATTAATACTACTGAAATAAGAACGGATCTCATTGCATTAGTAGACTGGCCCAGCCAAATCCTGACACTCTTATTTCCCTCTTTCCGACTCTATGTAGCAGATCCTCGATCCTCTCCCTCTCTCCTATTTCCTTTGGAACAGATTTTCACTGAGATAAACTTACATACATCATTCCCGTGTCACACATCCTTTTCCTGTTTCCTATCTTTTCTTTAGGACAGATGTTCACTGAGATAAACTAAGCTGCTCGCCCAGATTCCAGCAAAGATGGCGCCCGAGGTATCTGGACGCACGCGCAGACCACAACAGTCCCCGGCCATTTAGTGCTGCCAGGACAACCGAGTTCCTTTCTGTGCAATGTGAAATGAGGGCGGACGATAAACCCTAACCCTAACCCAGACCACAACAGTCCCCGGCCATTTAGTGCTATCAGGACAACCGAGTTCCTTTCTGTGCAGTGTGAAATGAGGGCGGACGATAAACCCTAACCCTAACCCAGACCACAACAGTCCCCAGCCATTTAGTGCTGTCAGGACAACAGAGTTCCTTTCTGTGCAATGTGAAATGAGGGCGGACGATAAACCCTAACCCTAACCCAGACCACAACAGTCCCCGGCCATTTAGTGCTATCAGGACAACCGAGTTCCTTTCTGTGCAATGTGAAATGAGGGCGGACGATAAACCCTAACCCTAACCCAGACCACAACAGTCCCCGGCCATTTAGTGCTATCAGGACAACAGAGTTCCTTTCTGTGCAATGTGAAATGAGGGCGGACGATAAACCCTAACCCTAACCCAGACCACAACAGTCCCCGGCCATTTAGTGCTGTCAGGACAACAGAGTTCCTTTCTGTGCAATGTGAAATGAGGGCAGACGATAAACCCTAACCCTAACCCAGACCACAACAGTCCCCGGCCATTTAGTGCTGTCAGGACAACAGAGTTCCTTTCTGTGCAATGTGAAATGAGGGCGGACGATAAACCCTAACCCTAACCCAGACCACAACAGTCCCCGGCCATTTAGTGCTATCAGGACAACCGAGTTCCTTTCTGTGCAATGTGAAATGAGGGCAGACGATAAACCCTAACCCTAACCCAGACCACAACAGTCCCCGGCCATTTAGTGCTGTCAGGACAACAGAGTTCCTTTCTGTGCAATGTGAAATGAGGGCAGACGATAAACCCTAACCCTAACCCAGACCACAACAGTCCCCGGCCATTTAGTGCTGTCAGGACAACAGAGTTCCTTTCTGTGCAATGTGAAATGAGGGCGGACGATAAACCCTAACCCTAACCCAGACCACAACAGTCCCCGGCCATTTAGTGCTATCAGGACAACCGAGTTCCTTTCTGTGCAATGTGAAATGAGGGCAGACGATAAACCCTAACCCTAACCCAGACCACAACAGTCCCCGGCCATTTAGTGCTGTCAGGACAACAGAGTTCCTTTCTGTGCAATGTGAAATGAGGGCAGACGATAAACCCTAACCCTAACCCAGACCACAACAGTCCCCGGCCATTTAGTGCTATCAGGACAACAGAGTTCCTTTCTGTGCAATGTGAAATGAGGGCGGACGATAAACCCTAACCCTAACCCAGACCACAACAGTCCCCGGCCATTTAGTGCTGCCAGGACAACAGAGTTCCTTTCTGTGCAATGTGAAATGAGGGCGGACGATAAACCCTAACCCTAACCCAGACCACAACAGTCCCCGGCCATTTAGTGCTGTCAGGACAACAGAGTTCCTTTCTGTGCAATGTGAAATGAGGGCAGACGATAAACCCTAACCCTAACCCAGACCACAACCGTTCCCGGCCATTTAGTGCTATCAGGACAACCGAGTTCCTTTCTGTGCAATGTGAAATGAGGGCAGACGATAAACCCTAACCCTAACCCAGACCACAACCGTTCCCGGCCATTTAGTGCTATCAGGACAACCGAGTTCCTTTCTGTGCAATGTGAAATGAGGGCAGACGATAAACCCTAACCCTAACCCAGACCACAACAGTCCCCGGCCATTTAGTGCTGTCAGGACAACAGAGTTCCTTTCTGTGCAATGTGAAATGAGGGCAGACGATAAACCCTAACCCGAACCCAGACCACAACAGTCCCCGGCCATTTAGTGCTATCAGGACAACAAAGTTCTTTTCTGTGCAGTGTGAAATGAGGGCAGACGATAAACCCTAACCCTAACCCAGACCACAACCGTTCCCGGCCATTTAGTGCTATCAGGACAACAAAGTTCTTTTCTGTGCAGTGTGAAATGAGGGCAGACGATAAACCCTAACCCTAACCCAGACCACAACCGTTCCCGGCCATTTAGTGCTATCAGGACAACAAAGTTCTTTTCTGTGCAGTGTGAAATGAGGGCAGACGATAACACAACAGAAGAACAGTTTTGGGATGGATATAATTATAGCGATTGGCTCTCAGCTTCCTTTCCGTGCAATGTGAAATGAGGGCAGAGATAAACTACAGAAGAACAGTTACTGTTTTGGAATGAATCAAATGAGATTGGCTCTCAGCTTCTCTTCAGTGCCACAGGCGAGAGAGAGAGAGAGAGAGGCACCCTGTGTCGTTACAGCGCTTGATAAATGTAGTAGAGTTTAGAGCAGTTGTGACAGATAACGTCAATGGTGCATAGAGAACAGATAGAACGTTTAGAACGTTGGATGAGAGAGAGAGAGAGAGAGAGAGAGAGAGAGAGAGAGAGAGAGAGAGAGAGAGAGAGAGAGAGAGAGAGAGAGAGAGAGAGAGAGAGAGAGAGAGAGAGAGAGAGAGAGAGGAGAGAGAGAGAGAGAGAGAGAGAGAGAGAGGGAGAGAGAGAGAGAGAGAGAGAGAGAGAGAGAGAGAGAGAGAGAGGAGGAGAGAGGAGAAAGAGAGAGAGAGAGAGAGAGAGAGAGAGAGAGAGAGAGAGGGAGAAAGAGAGAGAGAGAGAGAGAGAGAGAGAGAGAGAGAGAGAGAGAGAGAGAGAGAGAGAGAGAGAGAGAGAGAGAGAGAGAGAGAGAGAGAGAGAGAGAGAGAGAGAGTTCTAATATGCACTCGTTGTCACTATGCTGAGTCTCATGCACTTTATAGCAATACAAAAATAATGTAACCTCCAAAGTGCTTCAACATCTACATTTTCCATGCCCAATAGTCCACGGGTGAGAGAGTGAGTGGTGGTGGGGGAGAGAGAGTGGTGGTGGAGGGAGAGAGAGTGAGTGGTGGTGGTGGGAGAGTGAGTGGTGGTGGAGGGAGAGAGAGTGAGTGGTGGTGGGGGGAGAGAGAGTGAGTGGTGGTGGAGGGAGAGAGAGTGAGTGGTGGTGGGGGGAGAGAGGTTCATCCGAGTTAAGTGCACTCGTTCTCATAAAATCAAGCATCATACAGTATGTTAGAATAATGGAATTATACAATGAAAACACCCGAACGCCCACTTAAAACGTAAAATAACGTTCTAAAACCAAACATAATACAGTATGTTAGAATAATGAAATTACGTTCTATGTTAGAATAATGGAATTATACGATGAAAACACCCGAACTCCCACTGAAAACGTAAAATAACGTTCTAAAACCAAACATCATACAGTATGTTAGAATAATGAAATTACGTTCTAAAACCAAGCATCATACAGTATGTTAGAATAATGGAATTATACAATGAAAACACCCGAACGCCCACTTAAAACGTAAAATAACGTTCTAAAACCAAACATAATACAGGATGTTAGAATAATGAAATTACGTTCTTGAATACCTAGTTTTTAATGAACCGTGGATTTCAAGAGAATGATGGGGGTATGAGAGAGAGAGAGAGAGAGAGAGAGAGAGAGAGAGAGAGAGAGAGAGAGAGAGAGAGAGAGAGAGAGAGAGAGAGAGAGAGAGAGAGAGAGAGAGAGAGAGAGAGAGAGAGAGAGAATGAATGAATGAATGAATAACTTTTATTTTCTGAGGATAATAGAGTAAGTATAAATACTTTTTTTCATCCAGTCCTCACAAAACAAAAAAGGAAAACAAAATCAAAGCAAAGAATTCAATAAATAAGAAAGGCATGCAAAGCAAAGAAAACGAACACACATTATCATCAAAGCAGGCACATTATCAATATAAACAGACACATAATAAATTCAGCATTATTCATACATACTTAAGAAATGGGATGTGGAGGGACCGAAAATAAGTGAGTATCTATGAACAAAACAAAACATGAAGTAAGAAAAATAAGAAGAATAGGAGGGGGAGGGGGAGTAAAGAAGAAAGGAATGAGAGGGGGGGGGGGGGGTAGAGAAAGAAATGATAGAGCGAGACAGCAAAGACATAAACGGAAAGCTGAGGGAGAAGGTGTAAAGGAAGGATAGAGAGATGGAAGGAGGACAAACAGAGAGAGAGAGAGAGAGAGAGAGAGAGAGAGAGAGAGAGAGAGAGAGAGAGAGAGAGAGAGAGAGAGAGAGAGAGAGACAGACAGGTAGGCAGACAGACGAATAGACAAAAGAGTATGGATAAAGAGAATGAGAGAGAAAGAGGAAGGGTACATGTAAGATAAAAAAATATATACATACTGAATTGTTTTGATAACACAATAATGGTATCAAAGTTATTATATTCACAATGAACAACGTAGCCCCTCTCTCTCTCCCCCCCCCCCCTCTCTCTCTCTCTCTAACCCCCACCCCCACCCCCTCTCTCTCGTTGCACACAAACATGCACACAACAGCACAGCACAAACACACACACACACAGATGCGCGCACACGCACGCAAACACACACACACACGCACACGTGCATTCATACAATTCATAAACATCAATATTAAGGTTATTCAAAAGTGTCTCAAGGACATCCTTTGTACATGTGAAATATATTAAGCCACATTTTGTAAACAGGGACTCCTCTGCTTATTAATAACTTCAAATATTCATCAAAATTAGATAGAAGTGACACTATTATTGGAACATGTTAATCATAATATTTTAATACATTTCAATGCATTTCAGGGGTTAATGACAAGTTTTCATTGCTCATAAGATAATTAAAAAATGATGTTTTAAATCTTCCAAAATTTGGTTCAGCTTTTAAATAAATAGGAAGCTTATTCCATAACCAGCTACCAGAATATGAAAGGCTCGATTTAAACAGTGTTATGGAGGGCAGTGGTAGATCAATTCTATGACTGTGCCTAAACTCGTTGATTGTGAACATACCACTTATTGAAGATGGACAGTTTCCGTGTAAAATCCTATGCATTAAGATTCCTTTATTGAACAGTAGTTTGTATTTGAGCGGAAGAATATTTGAAGATGCATAGTCAGAAATAGTTAAAGTTGATTTATTTAATGTTACTCTAATGGCACGTTTATGAGCACTGACTAATGGTTTCAGTGAGTTGTCACTTGTCAAGTCCCAGAGGGTAGATGAATAGTCTATGGCAGACTGAATAAATGAATAGAAAAACATTTTTCGAGCATGAAAGCTTAGAAAGTGCTTTATTTTATTAAGCTGATAAACTTTAGAAGCAATGCTTTTTGATAGGTTATGCACATGACATGACCAATTTAAATTATGATCAATAGTTACTCCTAATAGTTTATGATTTGAAACCTCTTCTAACACTTTATTATTTATGTACAAAGGTGGTAAGATTGATTTAATATTTTGACGTTTTTGTCTAGTAGCAATCAGCATAAATTTTGTTTTTTGAGGATGTAGGGCTAGGTGATTTAGATGTGTCCATTTAACAAGTAGGTTTATGTTATCTTGTAAAATGTGGCAAACTTGAAAGGGATCTTTATGACATGTATCCATGGTTGTGTCGTCTGCAAACAGTTCTGATGATGTATTTAAGTAAATAGGCAAATCATTTATATATAAAGTGAAAAATAGTGGTCCAAGTACAGACCCTTGTGGAACACCATATTTGTTAGGGAGACAGTTTGACATTTTGTTATTTAGATACACTGTTTGCTGTCTGTTTTCTAAAAATGAGGAAATAAGATTTTGTGCACATGAAGATATGTTATACAAGTTTAGTTTTCTGAGGAGGAGCTTATGGTTGACAGTATCAAAAGCTTTAGCGAAGTCCACGAATAGTACGCCAGAAAACAAAGATTTATTCATGTTGTAAAGCCATCTTTCTGTGAGTTTCAATAAAGCTGTGTGGCAGGAGTGTTTTGCCCTGAAACCAGATTGACTAGGATGAATTAGATTGTATTTGTTTAAATGTACAAGGAAACATTTATGAATATGTTTTTCTAAGGGCTTTGAAAGCACTGAGAGAATAGAAATTGGTCGGTAGTTAGAAGGGCAATCGGGATTTCCTGATTTATACAATGGTATTATTTTAGCATTTTTTTAAAAAGCAGGGAAAGTGTTCTTTGTGATGCATAGATTGTAAATATAGGCTATGGTTTCTGAAATTACAGGTGCAGACAGTTTAAGAATTTTACTGTCTAATCCGTCAATTCCACGGGTTGAAGACTGTTTTAGATGCCTTAATTCAGCATAAACTTCATGAACACTAAGAGGTGTAATAATCAATTCGGTATTAATATTCTTTTCTCTGCAAAAACATTTTAAATGTTCTAGTTCATTGTCTTTTGATTCATCATTAGTTATTATTTTATTAACTACAGTGGCAAAGTGATTATTTAGTGCGTCTGCAGATATATTATTGATGGGACTGACTTGAGTGTGTGCACTTCGGTTAGTAAGTTGATTGATGGCTTTCCATATAGACTTGCTATCCTTTTCCTGATCAACTAATGTAGCAAAATACACCTTTTTCTCTTTTCGAATGAGGGAAGTTACATAATTCCTTTGCTTCTTATAGTTCTCACGTAGCCCTTTTAATAACAAAAAATCTCTAAGGTAAATGTTCATTTGTATTTCTTTAGTTAGCCAAGGGGGCTTTATACGGTATCTTACTCTTTTCGTTTGAAGAGGGGCATGCTTGTTGTAGATAGTGTAGAAAATATTGTACCAGAATTCTATAGCCTGGTCTGGATCTGTGTATTGATAAACATTAGATAGAAAAGAGTTTGAAAGTTCTAAAAGAAAATTAGCATTGTCAAATTTAGAGAAATTCCTATATGTGATAATTTTATGGTTTAGTTTCGGGATTCTGATACCCTTCTTTGACCAAGTTATACAGATGGGGAAATGGTCACTACAGCCAAAAATAGGAACATTCGTTTCGATAACAGTGCTGTGGTTTGTGACATAGACATGGTCAATTAATGTACTAGAAGAGAGAGAGAGAGAGATGGAGAGAGATGGGGGTACTTAAAGCCCTAGAGGTTAATCGTCCATAAGAGGCAACGCCTAATTGGACGCTAATCTCACCTTCATCTGCACTGTGGGTTTCAGGAGAGAAAACAAATTAAACAGCAAAACAAAATGAAAGAGAAGCAGAAGAAAAACAAGAATTAGCTCAACAGCACCACAGACAAAGAATGCGCTGCAAAAGACACGTAAATGTAGTGTAGTACACAAAGAGAGATGCATTCAAAACATTGCACAGAGAGGCGTAGATTGTTGTGCAATTCAAAAACATAGATATATTGCAAAGCAGACAGGTGCATAACAAAATACCGTTTAGCAGAGCGACAGGTACGTTACATACAATGAGTGACAGGCTTCCATGTTGTCTGTAACGTACCTGTTGCTCTGCTAAGCTGTATATTGTTATGTACATGCCTGTTTAGCAGAGCGACAGGTTCGTTACATGCAATGAGTGATAGGCTTCCATGTTGTCTGTAACGTACCTGTTGCTCTGCTAATCTGCATATTGTTATGTACATGCCTGTTTAGCAGAGCGATAGGTACGTTACATACAATGAGTGACAGGCTTCCATATTGTATGTAGCGTACCTGTTGCTCTGCTAAGCTGTATATTGTTATGTACATGCCTGCTTAGCAGAGCGACAGGTACGTTACATACAATGAGTGACAGGCTTCCATGTTGTCTGTAACGTACCTGTTGCTCTGCTAAGCTGTATATTGTTATGTACATGTCTGCTTAGCAGAGCGACAGGTACGTTACATACAATGAGTGACAGGCTTCCATGTTGTCTGTAACGTACCTGTTGCTCTGCTAAGGTGTATATTGTTATGTACATGTCTGCTTAGCAGAGCGACAGGTACGTTACATACAATGAGTGACAGGCTTCCATGTTGTCTGTAACGTACCTGTCATACTGCTAAGCTGTATAGTAAGGCGGGGCAGGTTGTGTCATGGGGCAGGTTGTGTCAGTGCCAAAAACATGCATTAAAACTTAAATTTTAATTATTTTCGTATTTGTCCTGGATTTTAGATGCCTTTTTCTAGTATTTTTTCTCTACTTTGTTTCCCTCCTTTGACACAGTACTGAAGTTGAACGGCGGTGAAATGTTTTTGGGAAAGTAATATTTTGACCTTTTAGAAGTTCTTGTTTTTCTTTCATATAATCTTGTTTTAGTAAGACTGCAGTTACTCTGGAACATTATGTAACAATCCTTCTGTCTATTGACATTAAATGCAAAACTAAAACAGCTATTTGAGTGATTCTGGAAGGTATTTTGTGCGGTACCCCTCTTTGGGGCAGGTTGAGCCGGGGCAGGTTGTGTCACTGACACAACCTGCCCCACGGTGACACAACCTACCTCACAAGGATCAACATCAGTCAGTGTTTTCAAACAGGATTTGTTTGTATTTTTGTTTGATTGATTGCTTGTTTCTTTCAATATGTTGGAGCTAATTTTTCCATTACTCTTTTTAATATTTACCCCCAAAATATTTTGAGATTAAAATCTGCAGTGTGCTAAGGAAATCAAGCAGGCCTACAGGTTATTGTGTGTGAGTAGGAGTGTGTGTGTGTGTGTGTGTGTGTGTGTGTGTGTGTGTGTGTGTGTGTGTGTGTGTGCGTGTGTGTGCGTGCGTGCGTGCGTGCGCGCGTGCGTGCGTGCGTGCGTGCGTGCGTGCGTGCGTGTGCGTGCGTGCGCGCGCGCGCGCGCGTGTGTGTGTGTGTGTGTGTGTGTGTGTGTGTGTGTGTGTGCGTGTGCGTGTGCGTGTGCGTGTGCGTGTGTGTTTGTGCGTGTGTTTGCATGCGTGTGTGTGTGTACTGTTCTTCTTTGTACTCACACAGATTTGCGGTGTGTGTGTATACTCAGTACGTATTGTTGCTTGCACATTATAAGTACAGACACAAAACACTTTCTTGTTCTCTCTGTCTGTCTGCATGTCTGATTGTCTGTCTGTGTGTGTGTCTCTCTCCATATTGTATGCTTTAGTTCGACCTACTGAGTGTCAGTTATTCAAACATAATCTTTACTGCTCTTTTCTTTCTTTCTTTTTGTTTCTATTGCTATTTTATTTCTTTTCTTCTGTGTGTTTGTATGACTTATTTTGTTTTGCTTTTATTCTTTGTTTCATCCTCGTTTCTTTTCTTTCATTCTTTCTGTTTATCCTATTTTTTCTTTCGTTTTCTTTATTTATTTCTTCTTATCATTTTTCACAATTTGGTTGCTTATCAGTCGTCTGTTTTCGATGGCTTAGAGTCAAACTGGATTAACTTCAGATAGTCCATTTTTTGATTATTACAGAAACAAATGCGGAAAAAACACACTCTTTGTTGTCCCAAATTTTCGTTTTGATATCTTAATAAATAAAAAAGATATAACTGTTGTTCTCTTTTGACTCAAAAATAAATCAACATTTTTTGGGAGTCAAACAAGTTTAACTTCAGACGGTCTGCTTTTGACTCCAAAATCACAAGACATTTCAGCATTTTATTTTGAGTCAAACCGGGCTATCATACAAATAAATGAGTTTGACTCAAAATATCACAAGACATTTTAGCATTCTAATTTTGAGTCAAACCGGGCTATCATACAAATAAATGAGTTTGACTCAAAATATTTGACTCGAAAAGTGGGCAATATTTTGAGTCAAAATCAGACAAAATATAAATAATCCTTTTTGATTCAAAAATTATTGTTAATATCAGTACTTTTATTTTGAGTCAAATTCGGACATTTTACAGATAACCTGGTTGTTTCTTGTAACAAACCTATGTTGATTTGGGAGTAAAAACCGGACAATTCATGTTCGTGTGTCCGCATGCGTACATGTGTACGTGCGTTTATTGCATGTGTGCATGCGCTTCGGTGTGCGCGCGTGTACGTGTGTGTGAAATCTTGATTAGTCACAATGTTAGTCTCATAACCTCTATCACTCATACACAGACACACACACACACACTCAGATGCACACACTCACATACACACGCGCGCACGCGCGCACACACATACACACACGCGCTTGCGCGCGCACGCACGCACGCACACTGGCAGGGTGGGTGGTGGGATTCGTGGAGCTGAAGACAAATGACGTACGAATGTTAATTGAAGACAGGGCTATGTCCGCCCTGTCATGTCTTTGAAGTGAACGTGACACGCCGTAACTGGGTAGGAATAGAAGGACAGACGGGATGATTTTTGTTTTTGACTGTTGTAACTTTGTATCACGCGCTTTAACGGGTGTCTTGGGAACAGTAATAATAATAATAATAACAGTACATTTATATAGCGCTTTACCTCAGATGAGCCCAAAGCGCTTTACAATCAATTATTCATCAACAGATAACAAAAAACAACATTCAAGAGTGACACCAACCACCAACAGTGCATATGCAAAGCAACTCTCTCTCTCTCTCTAACACACACGCACACACACACGCACACACACACGCACACACACACACGCACACGCGCACACACACACACACACACACACACACGCGCGCACACACGCACACGCACGCACGCACACGCACACACACACACACACACACACACACACACACACACACACACACACACACACACACACACACACACACACACACACACAAACACACACAATTATTGACGCCAACTCGTTCATACCCCATTCGGTAAGTCACAGCAACTGAGCCGCATGGACTGACCACATACACCAACACGCAGACACAAACACCCTCACACACAACGTACGCACGCACGCAGACAGACACACAGACACGCACACAAACACACACACATGCGTGCACACACAACCCACAAAACCAAAATACACACAAGCACACATTCATGCTCACACACACACACACAACACACACACTCACACACACACACACACACACACACACACACACACACACACACACACACACACACACACACACACACACACACACGCGCGCGCGCACCACAAAACACAGCACAAACCTCTTAAATCAATCTTCCCTCACGTGCACACAACGATAGACAACTGATCAAATATTTAGGGCGCAGCAGGAAAAAGATGGGTTTTAAGAGAGGTTTTGAATGAGGAGACTGAGTTGGAGTGTCGGAGAGGAGAAGGCAGAGAATTCCACAGAGATGGTGCTTGACAAGAAAAAGAACGTTGGCCAGCAGATTTGAGACGGATGGAGGGAATGGAAAGGAGACGAGAATCAGAAGACGAACGTAGTTGGCGAGCTGGGACATAGAGATGAAGAAGATCAGAGAGATACTGGGGAGCTTGATCATTCAGTGACTTGAAGGCAAGGAGGAGAATTTTGTAGTCAATACGTGATTGAACTGGGAGCCAATGTAGGGAACGAAGAACCGGAGTGATGTGATCGTACCTAGGGGAGCGAGAAATGAGACGAGCAGCATTATTCTGGACCCGTTGGAGCTTAGAGATGAGAATTGATGGACAGCCAGCAAGAAGTGAGTTACAGTAGTCAAGGCGAGACAGGACAAAAGCACATACTAGAGTCTTCAGGGCATCCTGAGAGAGGAAACGACGGATGGAACTAATTCTTCGAAGTTCTAGATAGCAAGCCTTGCAAACATTGGAAACATGCTGTTTGAAAGAAAGGGTTTGGTCCAAAGTAACACCTAGATTGCGGACGGATGCCGATAGCTTGATCTCAGTGCCATCAATGTCTACAGAACCTGGGAGAACCTGAGTTTTAATTGTGTGGTTAGAGGCTACAAGAATCATCTCTGTCTTATCAGCATTCAGTTGCAGTTTGTTGTAAAACATCCATGTTTTAACAGCAGAGATGCACAACTTAGAAGAAGAAATCATTTGATCTAATTGACTCAGGTGGGCAGAAATGTACAGTTGATTGTCATCAGAAAAGCTATGATGTAGAATAGAATGCTGGTTGATGATGGCGGAGAGAGGTTGGGTATAAAGAACAAAAAGGATAGGGCCTAAGACTGAACCTTGGGGCACACCGAACTGAAGACCTTTTGGAAGAGATGGAGAACCATTGACAACAACTTTCTGTGTGCGATCAGAGAGGTAGGAAGAAAACCAGGAAAGAACAGCCCCAGATAGACCAAAGGAGGTGTGCAGTCTAGAAATGAGGATGGAGTGGTCAATAGTGTCAAACGCTGCAGAAAGATCAAGGAGAGAGAGAAGAGAAACCTTGTTTTCATCCAAGGCAGTGAGCAGGTCGTTCGTTATCTTTAAGAGGGCTGTCTCAGTACTGTGACCTGCTCGATAAGCAGACTGGTTTGGATAGTAAAGATCATTTACCTGAAGATGGTCAGACAGCTGTTTAAGAACCACCTTTTCCGTAAGCTTAGAAAGGAATGAAAGATTAGAGACAGGCCGATAGTTCTTTAGATTTTCAGGATCAAGACTAGGCTTCTTTAAGAGAGGTTTGACAACTGCAGATTTGAAATGAGTTGGAAAGCGGCCTGAACATAGAGATTCATTGATGATGGATGTAAAGTAAGGAAGGAGATCATCAAGACACTGGGAGAAGAGAGATGAAGGTAGAGGGTCTAGTTCACAGGTTTTAGTCTGAGTTCGGGTCAAAATCTTCTTAACCTCATCAGTGGAAACAGAACGGAACTCAGACCACATACTGCCAGAAAAGGAGGGATCAGGGACAGAGTCAGTTGATGGTGGAGCAGATTGAGAATCAAGATTGTGGCGGATGGTGGCTATCTTGCTGTGAAAGAAATCAGAGAAACGTTGAGGGAGTTCAGACACAGGGATAGAAGAAGGTAGAGGTGTGGACTTTGGTTTACCAAGGAGGGAGTTGGCTAAACTAAACAATTGACGTGAAGTGGTACAAGCGAGAATTTGGGCATTCAAACAAGAGCATTTGGCCTTATCTATAATGTCAGACACAATTTTGTTCATGGCTCGAAAAATCTGTTTGTGAATTTCAAGTCCAGTCTTAACCCACTGGCGCTCTGCACGGCGGCGTTCTTGTTTACCCTGAGTCACCTCAGGTGCCACAGAAGCATACCACGGTGATGGAGGCCTACTGGAGATCTTGCGACGGATGACAGGGGCGTGGAGGTCGAGTAGACTGGTCAGGAGGTGGTGGAGCTGGTCGGCAGAAGGCTGTAGAGTTGAGTCAAGTCTGGCCCTGAGGTCAGACATGAAGGCAGTGATGTCGATGGAGGAGATCAAAAAGGAGAGTAAAAGGCTAACGGTATGGTTTTTGTTTGTTTTAAGAAATAAAAATATATCGTTATTTAGCTTTTTTCTGTTGGACACTCGAGTGTTTGTGTGTGATATGTCTTTGCGAGCATGCGTGCATGCATGCGTGTTCGCCTGAATGCATACATGCGTGCGCATATGCGTGTTTATGTGCATGAGTGTTTGTTTGCGTGCGTGTGTGCATATTCGCGTGCGTGATTTCTTGCGTGCGCATGCGCGTATTTGTGCGTGCGTGTGTGTGTGCTTGTGCAGGTAGGAACTAGTCGCACACACACATATACGCATGCACGCACTAATATGCGCATGCGCATGCAAGCAAGCACGCACGCGAATATGCACACACACACACACACACACGCACGTACACACACACACACACACACACACACACACACACACACAGGGTGGGATCGGTTGACAGGCTGGTAACAAAAGAAAAGAAGGAATGTGTATGCAAATTGCTGGACAGTTGGCCTACAATGAGTTTCTGAGCCTCCGCGCGGTGTCTTTAGAGTAGGCTGGACACGACTTGACAATTTTAAGATGAGCGAGATAAGAGTCAATTACGAGTGCAGGCAACACTGAATTCATTCTGTCCTAGCTCTTTTGTCGGCTTAGCGCTAGTGGGCAGAGGACTTCAACAAGGTATCAAAGGGTACCGCGCAGTGGCCTAGGAATGTCACACATCTCCGCTATCCGTGTCGGTACTTGTTACTGAAGGCATGATCAAAGATAGGCCAAGCCATGTCAGTCGACGAAGAGAGAGAGAGGGGGGGGGGGGGGGGGGGGGGGGGGGGGGGGGGGGGTTGTGCGAGTTGTAGTAGAAAAACTGAAATATTCTTTAAAATAAATGAATAGGCAGATAGATAGACAGATACATAAAATGTTATATATTTTTTTATGAACGATCCGAGATAGTGATGTTCTTATAAGAATTTGTCTTAGTCATTTAAAAAAAAAATAATAAAGTGATGCGCGAATTATAGTTAGTTCCTAATCATTGTAATTTATATTTTAAGTTATTGCTATTCTGAGGATTAGGTACTGAAAAAGCAGGAAAGTCCCTAGTTTTTAAACGATAAAGATGGTCTAAAGCCAGAATTATGGCTTTTGCTTTCGGTTTTTATGAACAATTAACGAGTTTCTTTCGATCGTTGCATAGACTACACATTAAATTATTTTTTAGTGGTAGGAAAGGGGAGGGGGTGGAGGGCGGGGTAGACAGAAGTAGGGGTGGGGGGGGGGGAGAGAGAGAGAGAGAGAGAGAGAGAGAGAGAGAGAGAGAGAGAGAGAGAGAGAGAGAATTGTGTGAATAATGTAACGACATTAAGGTAACAACAATTGCTTGAATATTTGCAGGAATTATATTTATTATGTTCTAGTCATATATAAGAAATAAACACGGTACAATCCCATGCCATGTTTCAAAACAAGAGGAGATCCTTACCCCACTCCCCTCTAAAATCAATATTTTGACTACGATCCGAGATTTTTAAAAATCATCATAAGTCCCTTAAAAGTAAAGACAATTGCCTGAAACTTTGCAGGGATAACGTTTATTATGTTGTTGTCAAATAAAGCAAATAAACAAGATACAATCCCTTGCCATATTTTAACACAAGAGGAAACACCTACTCTACCCCCCTCTAAAATCAATATTTTGACTACGAGCAGAGACTAAAATAATCATAAGTCCCTTACAAATATCGACAATTGTACGAAACTTTACAGGAATAATATTTATTATGATCTTGTCATATACAAGAAATAAACAAGATACAATCCCTTGCCAGTTTTTAAATCAAAGGGAAATACATATCCCCCCCCCCCCCCCCCCCCCCCCCCCCCCCCCCCCCCCTGAAATCAATATTTTGACTACGATCAGAGACTAAAATAACCATAAGTCCCTTAAAAGTAACGACAATTGCCTGCAACTTTGCAGGCATAACGTTCATTATGTTCTTGTTATATAAAGCAAATAAACAAGATACAATCCCTTGTCATTTTTTAACACAAGAGGAAACACCTAACCTACCCCCCTCTAAAATCGATATTTTGACTACGATCAGAGACTAAAATCATCATAAGTCCCTTAATTAAAAGTATCAACAATTGCCTGAAACTTTGCAGGAATAATGTTTGTCGTGCTCTTGTCATATAAAGCAAATATACAAGACACAATCCCTTGCCATATTTTAACACAAGAGGAAACACCTACCCTACCCCACTCTAAAATCAATATTTTGACTACGAGCAGAGACTAAAATCATCATGTCCCTTAAACGTAACGACAATTGCCTGAAACTTTGCAGGAATAATATTTAGTATGTTCTTGTCATATAGCACAAATAACAAGGTACAATCCCATGCCATTTTGTAACACAAGAGGAAAGACCTACCCTACCCCCCTCTAAAAACAATATTTTGACTACGATCAGAGACTAAAATCATTATAAGTCCATTAAAAGTAACGACAAGTGCCTGAAACTTTGCAAGAATAATGTATGTTATGTTCTTGTTATATAGAGCAAATAAACAAGATACAATCCCTTGCCATCTTTTAACACAAGAGGAAACACCTACCCTACACCCCACTAAAATCAATATTTTGACTACGAGCAGAGACTAAAATCATCATAAGTCCCTTAAACGTATCGACAATTGTTTGAAACCTTACATGAATAATGTTTGTTATGGTCTTGTTATATGCAACAAAGAAACAAGATACAATCCCTTGCCATTTTTGAAAACAAAGGGAAATGCATGTCCCACCCTCCTCTAAAACCAATATTTTGACTACGATCAGAGACTAAAAGCATCATAAGTCCCTTAAAAGTACCGATAATTGCCTTAAACTTTGCAGGAATAATGTTTGTCATGTTCGTGTAATATAAATTAAATAAACAAGATACAATCCCTTGCCATAGCTTAACACAAGAGGAAACACTTACCCTACCCCCCTCTAAAATCAATATTTTGACTACGAGCAGAGACTAAAATCATCACAAGTCCCTTAAAATTAACAACAGTTCCCTGAATCTTTGCAGGAATAATGTTTATTATGTTCTTGTCATATAAAGAAAACAAACAAGATACAATCCCATATAATGTTTAAACCCAAGAGAAACCCCACCCCCCATCTAAAATCAAAATTTGGATTATGGAAATAACTTACACCAACCCCATCTAAATCAATTTGGAAATACAATTATAGAGAGGCATTGTAACAAAAGAATTCCTTATAACTGGGAGTTCTATTAAAACATTCAGACAGTATGCGTGCGCACGCACACACACACGCACACATGCACAAAATTATTACAACCTGTCTACACAAACTCATATAAAAATATGCAAACACCCCACCCCACCCACACACACACACAGACAGACACACACACACACAATGGCTTGCACACCCACACATGCAGGCACTGCATTTCAGCACAATATTAAAATTAATGTATGAATGTGACCAAACCACCACAGCCCACACAGTGAGAGTTGAAATGTGTGCCTTGCTTCTTACTCACTCCCTATGTGCGTGAATCAGATTGAAAACAGTAAGGGAAATATTAGTGTTCTAACTTCACATCATGGTCTCTTTTGACCGTATTTTATATCTATATACTCATAATTTTTTTTGAATCAAACCCATTTATCTGAAAGTTATCCCGTTTTTACCCAAAAATACAGACCTTGCAATACCAAAAAAAATTTGAGTCAAAAGGGCCCAAGTTTTAGTTGGTCCAGTGTGACCCAAAATCATTTGAAAATGTAGAGGCCACCAATTTCGTGTCAAAACGGACTATCTAACAAAAATGTCAAATACTCCATTGTTTGTATTCTAAATAACTCCCGATTTTGCAATAATATCTTTGAGACCCCAATACACCACCACTCCAAAATTAATGTAATAGGGAAGCTTAGGTTTTTTACAGGAATTATTCAAAACTTTAGAAGCGTTTTTCTCGAAACAGGCCTTTTCGAGTTAGTCTGTTTTGACTCCAAGCCATCGTTTTACAGTTTATGAAGGTGTTGGCCTAACAAGGTGGTGACAATTATGATATTTCCGTGATGGCTAGGTATCAGGCCACTCCCCCCCCTCGGACACTTCCCCCCTGCCATTTCGCCCCCGGACATTTGCCCCCCCAAACCATTTGCCCCCCAGCCATTTGCCCCCCCCCCCCCCAGTCCATCCCCTCCCCCCCGGTCACTTTTGCCTCCTGGTACTTTTGCCCCTTGGACACTTGCCCCCCGTTCCTGGCGGACATTTCTCCCCTGGACACCCCCCCCCCCCCCCTGTGTGTATCTGTGTGTGTGGCCTATGTCTATGTCTCTTTCTACCTGTCCGTCCGTCTGTCTGTCTGTCTGTCTGTCTGTCTCTCTCTCTCTCTCTCTCTCTCTCTCTCTCTCTCTCTCTCTCTCTCTCTCTCTCTCTCTCTCTCTCTCTCTCTCTCTCTCTCCGCATTTCTGATTCAGAGGTAGAATTATCTGGTTATAACTTTATTCGTTTAGACCCTAAGCGGCCACGAGAGACTGGCATCATAGTGTACGTGCATGAAAGTTTAAATTATAACTGCATTACACTCTCTGGTAAATATAATATAGAATGTTTGTTTATTAAAGTAAACTTCAAAAGATCTTCTCCCCTTACTTTAGGATTTATTTATAGAAACCCCGCTGAACATGTAGACTAGATTAATAACTTTACACTTTTAATGGATGAAATTTCTTTAATATCTAGAGACTTGCTTGTTAGGTGACTTCAATATCGATTTACTAAAACCGAACCAAACATGGAAGCGTTCCTTTGAATTATCCCTTTTGACTCAAGTTATTGACAAGCCTACAAGAATTACAGCTAATTCCCAAACCCTGATCGATCATATTTACACATCCCAACCAGAACATTTAGTCTAAGTCTGCTCACCTAGTTTTTATTGCAGCGATCATCTCCCTGTCTGCTTCACGTGGTCAAAAAAGGGTGTCAAAATTCCAAAACACTGTCATGCATTCATAACATATAGAAACATTTCTAACTTTGATACTGACCAATTCCTAGTTGATCTTAATAACTCGTTCTTGTCTTTGGTATATCAATTCACGAATCCAGATGAAGCCTTTGAAATGTTCTACCACAACCTTTTAAATGTCTATAATAAACATGCGCCATTAAAAACCAAACGTGTAAAAAATACCCCCCAAAAGCCATGGTTAACGGATAATGTAAGACAAGCTATGAATGTAAGAGACTCACGTTTTGCTATGGGGGATGAGGGAGGTGCTCGCAAGCCAAGAAATTATGTAAATCACTTGAAGAGGAAGTCAAAAAGCAATTATTTTCAAGACTTAATAACTAACAAATCAGACAGTAGATCCATATGGTCAGCCATTAACCAGCTAAATAACAACAAATCCAGTTCACACAAAATGTTACAAATGAACTAGCTCCAGAAACCTTTAACGTTTATTTCTCTGAAATAGCCAACACTATTATACAAAACAATAGATCCGAGGAAAATGATCTTAAATATCTTCATGACTTTTGTTTGTGTAAAGAAATTTCATCCGAACTAACTATACCTTATTTAACGGTATGCGAAGTCTTTAATTATCTTGTTCATTTAAAACAAACTAACACCAGAGGCCTAGACGACATATATGGCAACATTCTTAAACTATCAGCTCCAGTCATATCCGAATCACTCACTTATATATATAATTTGTGTATTTCTAAAAACCATTTTCCTAAAGCTTTTAAGACAGCGAGAATCACACCCATATTTAAATTAGGAGATCGTTCTGACCCTTGTAATCATAGACCCATTTCCATCGTGTCTGTCTTATCAAAACCATTAGAAAGTCACATGAACAAACACATCCTTAATCATTTTGACCACTTTCATCTTTTCCATCCGTGTCAGTCTGGTTTTCGAACGAAACACTCTTGTCAAACAGCTCTTACAACTATTGTTGATAAATGGCTTACTAATATCAATAATAATGAAATAACTGGTGCTCTAATAGTTGACTTTGTTAAAGCATTTGATGTTGTAGACCATTCTCTTCTGCTTAAAAAACTAACATTATATGGATTGTCTTGTAATACAATAGAACTTATGTCATCATTTGTAATGGAGAGGAAACAGGTGGTGGCTGTTAAGGGCCACGCGTCTTCATCTAGAACAACAAAGTGTGGCATTCCTCAGGGTTCCGTCTTAGGACCTTTGCTTTTCTCCGTTTATATCAACGATTTGCCTCTAGTTCTAAGTACGTTGTGCGATTTGTTTGCTGACGATACAACGTTACACACTAATCACTCTAACTATGAAGTAGTATTACGAAATTTACAGAACAGCATCAACGAACTCATAAACTGGGCAGAATTAAACCACATGAGCCTGCATCCTATAAAAACTAAATTTATGATGACAACAACTAGACAAAAACGTCAGAATCTTCCTCTCGGCTCTTTAACTCTCTCTATTAATGGTAACATTGTTGAAGAAGTAAGCAGTAAAAAAATACTTGGCGTTCTCATTGACAATAATCTTTCTTGGTCAGATCATGTATCTAAGGTATGTAAGTCTGTTTCAATAAAGATCTATCAGTTGTCCAAAATAAAACACTTCATAAACCTCCACTCGCGTAAGATATTCTTTCACTCTTTTATTGAATCCCACATTAACTATGCTTCAACTATCTGGGATGGTGCAAGTGACAATACTTTAAAACCCCTCTCTAGTCTTCATAGACGGGCATTAAAGTTAGTTCTTCTTAAATCTTTTACATTAACAGCTAATGATTACAAAGCCTTGGACATACTACCTTTCAAGTTAAAACTAAAATTCAACAAAGCTGTTTTCATGTTCAAAATTTTATCAGGCAATGCCCCACCATCACTTACCAATAGGTTTGTTGTCAATGATCAACGCCATGTTCACAAACTCATGCTGCCTTTGCCTAGAATCGACCTTTTCAAAACATGTTTAGCTTATTCTGGCGGTGCCTTGTGGAATGCCATATTGGGCAATCTCGCAATTGAAACAAGCTTTAATTCTTTCCAAAAAAAACTATCGAACATTTCTAATGACCGAATTTTATAATTCAATTCTATAACATGTTGTTCATATTATTAAACCTTCTCCCAGATTCCACCACCTGTTCCACCACCCAATGTGAATGTAACTTTGCTTTTGTCCCTTTTACTTCTTCACAGGAATTTGCGCGCACGCGCGCGTGTGTGTGTGTGTGTGTGTGTGTGTGTGTGTGTGTGTGTGTGTGTGTGTGTGTGTGTGTGTGTGAAAGAGAGAGAGAGGGAGGAGGGAGGGGGAGAGGAGAGAGAGAGAGAGAGAGAGAGAGAGAGAGAGAGAGAGAGAGAGAGAGAGAGGGAGAGAGATATAAAATGTGTGTATGTGTGTGTGCGGTGTGTGTGTGTGTGTGTGTGTGTGTGTGTGTGTGTGTGCGTGTGCGTGCGTGTGCGTGTGCGTGTGCGTGCGCGTGCGTGTGCGTGTGCGTGTGCGTGTGTGCGCGTGCATTTGTAACGTGCGTGCGTGTGTGTGTGTGTGCTTCTAATGGGTAACTTTAATTTCAATGTGTTTGATATTTTTTCATGGTTATTTGATAAGTATGAATTATGTATGTGCATGCTTTTTCACTTTCATTCTTTTTATAAATTTTACATTTATTGTTAATGGTGGTTATTGTTTTTTCTTCTCCTCTTTCATTTTTTATGAGGGCTGGATGTAAACAAGCCTGTATAGTGCTTAGTCTTTTCCCTCATGTGACGAGGTAATGGGTTAAAAGGCTAAGCCTCTAGGGATGACTTTTAGTGTGTTAAATTTTCAAGTAGAAAATTTGCCTTTAACCCACTTCTCTAGGGTATGGGAGATGAGCAACTTTCCCGGCCCCTTTTCATCTAATAAATTTATATTTGTGCCCGGGTTCTGGCTCGTATGGTTGTAAGAAATACTAGTGGTTGAATTGCTCTAAATGGCAGACAGAGAGAAGTAGGGTTTTACATGAAATTACAAGACTCCCACTCTCATCAGTCTGACCAAAGGGTTCAGGATTATTTGACACTTGTATTTTATTTACTCACAAAATCTGCATAAGATTATGCAACAATAATAATAAAACAGCTCAATGGCGCCAAAACAAAATATGGATAAAAAAAAAACAATGGAATCCGAAAGGATTTACAAGACTTTTGTCTTTCTAAAATTTTAGCCCCAAACAGGAAGGGTCACTAAGTGTCCTGGGTTCCAGTTAGTGATCTTTGGCACTGTCATGGGGACTTAACTCATGGCTGTGCTGAAGTTCCTCCGTAGGGATCGGCGAGTGCTGGGTTGGCTGGGCTTGCTCATCAGGTGAGAGTAGCTCCCAGTCGTTCCGGTTACGGCTTCGCGGGATGGCACGGTTCAGGCGTGGTCTCCTCGCGGATTCTGGGTGCGGGGTGTCTTGGCGGCGTTCCCGTCTTGGTGCTTGTGAGTCAGGGATAATCTTCCTGCCCACGATGCCCTGCTGATAATCACAGGAGAAGGTGGATGTAGGTCTCTATGGCTTAGAGACAAGGGGCTTCAGTCGGCAGAGAATTAGTGAATCCCAACCGGCTAGAAGGCTTCCCTTGTACAATAGCACTAGTTTAATAAATAAACTGAATTTCAGTTAACAAACTCAGATCAGTAAAACATAAAAGGTGATCAAGCCAACATCACTCTCCATCCAACACCTGGAAAGGAATGGTATCATAAAGTGCAAGATTGCAACCCACAGGCTTCCTGCTAAAAATAGACAAAAGGGTTAGTAGGCATAAAATCCGGTTCTGGTACCAAAAGGGTTAAAGTCAAACACACACACACACGCAAATAATCAGTGCACATAAATAGAACAGAATGTTTACCACTTCTTTTCAATAACATATCTATCTACTCCTTATTCATCATTGAACATAGGATCTAGATCAAAAATAGGATCAAACAAACAACAAGTCTCAATCACCAGCCGTCAATAATACTCACTGGTTGGGCTATAAAGACTGGCTGGGAGAGAGGTTGAGTCTGCAATGTTGCTCCAGCTAGGTTCCAGCGTCTTGTGTCAAAATATGTGTAAGCTAACTTGGATGGAAGTTCAGTTTAACGTCGTGTATCGGCTTTCGCCATGTACGACGGGCTGAACAAACCAACCAGGTATAAACAAAAATTTATGTTCCTGAATCACTGTCTTAGCCAAAAGGCTGAGAAGCGATCAGTTGTCTGAACATCGAAGCAGTCCTATTGTCGCACTTCAAATGAACCCATAAGGGCACATATGAGACAAACCCCGCTAGCTTAAGCTAACTTTTTCTCACTACTCCAATTATAGCCTTCACTTTCAAACAATGAAAGCCTGTGATTGGTTTATAGCAATTGACACGTCACAAGATGATGCTATAATTTTATGCATACTAGTACCGAACAATCACGCGCCGGTTACATCCTTATCACATGCTGACATTCCTATCCTGCTCGTGATAGGAAAGGAAAATCGTCTTCAAAGGGAGCCGAATGTTGATGTCACTTTCTCGTGATGGGGAGGTAGATCGGGCTTCAAAGAGACAAATGCCTTAATCGGCGTCCGTTTGATGGTGGATGGCAATTAAAGTGGCGGCCCGAGAAAAGAAAGGGGGGGGGGGGGTGTAGATAAGAAACGGAGAAAGTGGGTCGCGCGGGACACTTACGTCACACCTCAATAAAAAAGGTTCGTTCGTTCGTTCGTTCTCTCTCTCTCTCTCTCTCTCTCTCTCTCTCTCTCTCTCTCTCCTCTCTCTCTCTCTCTCTCTCTCTCTCTCTCTCTCTCTCTCTCTCTCTCTCTCTCTCTCTCTCTCTCTCTCTCTCTCTCTCTTTCTCTCTCTCTCTCTCTCTCTCTCTCTCTCTCTCTCTCTTTCTCACTCCCTCTTACTTGCCCCCCCCCCCCCGAATGTGTGTGTGTGTGTGTGTGTGTGTGTGTGTGTGTGTGTGTCAAGTCAAGTCAAGTCAAAATGATCTTTATTGACGATAAAGGAATAAGTTAAACAAAACTTTTTTTCATCCTGTCGTCATAAAAAAAAAGAAATACAACTGAAGCAAACAAGATGAAAAACAAAAACTGTAAACAAAAAAATCAATTTGCAATGAAAAATATGGAACAAATACACATATGTTCGCAAGCACAATACGATAATCATGTACATAATACTGACAAAAGTAATCATTGTGGAAATGGAGAGGAGAAGAAAAAAAAAAGGGGGGGGGGGGGGGGAATGAAAGCGAGAAATGAAAAATAGAACAGAGACCGAAATGAAGAGAGAGAGAGAGAGAGAGAGAGAGAGAGAGAGAGAGAGAGAGAGAGAGAGAGAGAGAGAGAGAGAGAGAGAGAGAGAGAGAGAGAGAGAGAGAGAGGGAGAGAGAGATAGAGAGAGAGAGAGAGAGAGAGAGGGAAGAGAGAGAGAGAGAGAGAGAGAGAGAGAGAGAGAGAGAGAGAGAGAGAGAGAGAGTGAGACGTGTGTGTGTGTGTGTGTGCGTGTGTGCGTGTGTGTGTGTGTGTGTATGTGTGTGTATGTTTGTTAGTCTGTCATCTGTCTGTCTTTTACTTGACTATATGCTGGACAGAGAGAGACACTTTATTGCTTTTCTTCTTCTGTTAGTCTTTTTGTACATTTGTTTGTATCTCTGTCATCTGTCTATTTTTATATT
>CM065680.1:105133337-105141801 GCA_017654935.2 Phymorhynchus buccinoides | reverse complement strand
ATGTATCACAATTTAACTTATCACAATTTAACTTATCACAATTTAGCTTATCACAATTTAACTTATCACAATTTAACTTATCACAATTTAACTTATCACTATTTAACTATCCCAATATAAGCGACATTGTTTATTATCTGCAAAATGTCACACTTATAATACTTCAATGTAATAATCTATAAAGAAAAGCAACATGTAGTGTAATCGGTTTTTTCAAACTAGAAACAGAAATAAACAAAACAATGCCAGTAAAGAAACGTAGACAGCGAGAATGTGTCAGTTATTGTTAGTAACATGATGACAGTTGAAGAACATCACAGGAAAAAGAGAGCAATGGAGAAAAGAAGAACAGAACGAAGGAAGGCGGTACACAAAAGGTAGACCAAGAACCCTACATAACTATCCAGTTATCTACTACACGCTATCTACTATCAGTTATCTACTATAGGTTATCTACTATAGGTTATCTACTATAAGTTATCTACTACACGTTATCTACTATAAGTTATCTACTATAGGTTATCTACTATACGTTATTTACTATCAGTTATCTACTATACGTTATCTACTATACGTTATCTACTATAAGTTATCTACTATAGGTTATCTACTATAGGTTATCTACTATAAGTTATCTACTACACGTTATCTACTATAAGTTATCTACTATAGGTTATCTACTATAAGTTATCTACTATAAGTTATCTACTATAAGTTATCTACTATAAGTTATCTACTATAAGTTATCTACTATAAGTTATCTACTATAAGTTATCTACTATAAGTTATCTACTATAAGTTATCTACTATAAGTTATCTACTATAGGTTATCTACTATAAGTTATCTACTATAAGTTATCTACTATAAGTTATCTACTATAAGTTATCTACTATAAGTTATCTACTATAAGTTATCTACTATAAGTTATCTACTATACGTTATCTACTATAAGTTATCTACTATAGGTTATCTACTATAAGTTATCTACTATACGTTATCTACTATAAGTTATCTACTATAAGTTATCTACTATAAGTTATCTACTATACGTTATCTACTATAAGTTATCTACTATAAGTTATCTACTATAAGTTATCTACTATAAGTTATCTACTATAAGTTATCTACTATAAGTTATCTACTATAAGTTATCTACTATAAGTTATCTACTATAAGTTATCTACTATACGTTATCTACTATAAGTTATCTACTATAAGTTATCTACTATAAGTTATCTACTATAAGTTATCTACTATAAGTTATCTACTATAAGTTATCTACTATAAGTTATCTACTATAAGTTATCTACTATAAGTTATCTACTATACGTTATCTACTATAAGTTATCTACTATAAGTTATCTACTATAAGTTATCTACTATACGTTATCTACTACACGTTATCTACTATAAGTTATCTATTATAGGTTATCTACTATAAGTTATCTACTACACGTTATCTACTATGCGTTATCTACTATACGTTATCTACTATGCGTTATCTACTATACGTTATCTACTATAAGTTATCTACTATACGTTATCTACTATGAGTTATCTACTATACGTTATCTACTATAAGTTATCTACTATACGTTATCTACTATAAGTTATCTACTATAAGTTATCTACTATACGTTATCTACTATGTATTATCTACTATAAGTTATCTACTATATGTTGTCTACTATAAATTATTTACGTTTCCGTTAATTGTCAGGGCCTCAATGACTCTCGAAAAAGGCGTGATGTTTTTCATTACTTAAGGAATAAACAATATTCAATTTACTTTTTACAAGATATACATTTTCAACAAAAAATAGAAAAGAACGTTTTAGCAGAATGGGGGTATCAGGCCTATTTTTCCAGTTACACGTCTAATTCTAGAGGGGTTGGAATTCTATTTAATAATAATTTTGAATTTAAGGTAAAACGAATTACTAAAGATGACTGTGGGAATTACATTATGATACTCATTGAAACTCATGGGAAAGATTTTCTTTTAGTTAATGTTTATGGGCCTAATCAAGATAATACCGAATTTTACAATAACTTGAAACAAAAGATTAATAGTTTTAGTACAGAAAATGTTATAATGGGTGGCGATTTTAACTTAGTACTTAATCCGGTGAAAGACTGCCATAATTACAAGCATGTTAATAACCCAAAGGCAAAAGAAGTTGTTGAAGGTATGATTGATGATCTAGAATTAAATGATATTTGGTGAGAACAGAACCCTGAATGCTTACGGTATTCTTGGCGAAGACTAAATCCCTTTAAGCAAGCTATATTATATTTTTTCTTGATTTCAGATCCCGTAATTACATATGTAAATTTTACAGATATTGAATGCAGTTGAATGAAATAAGGAATGTAATTGAAGAATATGTAATAAATGAAAACGTTAATGATGCAAATGATGAAGATTTAAAATTTTCAGTCGATGATGATATATTTCTTGATTTCCTACTTATGAAATTGAGATCTAAGACTATTTCATATGCAACATTTAAAAAGAGAAAAAGAGAAGAAGAAGAAAAGCAGCTAGAAATAGATATTCGTAGATTGAAAGCAAACCTAAATACATGTGAAGAGGATGCAAAAGCTTTAGAAACTAAGAAACAAAAGTTAAAAGAAATAAGAGAAAAACGAATGGAAGGTGTTTTTCTTAGGTCTTGGGCTAGGTGGATAGCTGATGGAGAAAAAGTTAGTAGCTATTTTTGTAATCTCGAGAAAAGGCATTTTGTAAGTAAATATATGGCTAATTTAATTGATCAGCAAGAAAATGTACTAACAAATCAGAAAGAGATTATTCAAGAAGTTCTTAATTTTTACAAATCATTGTACACGAAAACTGAAGTAGAAGACTGTGAAATTAAAGATTTGGTAAACGATATTCCATGTTTAAATGATACAGAAGCTAACGAATTGGAAGGTGAAATTACTCTTGAAGAAGCCACAGAAGTTTTAAAAGGAATGAAAAACAATAAGAGCCCTGCAACGGATGGTTTCAATATTGAGTTCTTTAAGTTCTTTTGGAAAACAATTGGTACATTTGTTGTAAGAGCACTGAACTCCGGTTTAAAAAAAGGAGAACTTTCGAGTCCACAAAAAGAAGGGATAATTATTTGTATTCCTAAAGGAGATAAACCAAGACAGTATGTTAAAAATTGGAGGCCTATTTCACTTCTAAATGTAGTATATAAGATTGGATCGTCCTGCATCTGCAAATCGTATCAAAAATGTCCTGCCAACACTCATTAATGAAGATCAAACCGGGTTTATTAGAAATAGATATATTGGAGATAATATTAGATTAATATACGATACCATAGCATATTTAGAACAGCATAATTTACCTGGAATGTTATTCAACGTCGATTTCGAGAAAGCATTTGATACAATAGATTGGGGATTCATGAATAAAGTATTAAAAGCATTTGGGTTTAAGACAGACATATGTTTGTGGATTAATACATTTTATAGAAATATTAAATCTTGTGTCGTAGTGAACGGGTTTGAAATTAAGAGAGGCTGTAGGCAAGGAGATCCCATCTCCCCGTACCTGTTCATATTATGTGTAGAAATACTAGCGATAATGATAAGAGAACATACAGATATTAAAGGAATAATAATGAATGGTAGCGAACATAAACTCACACAATATGCAGACGACACCGAGTTTTTACTGGCAGGTGATAAAACGTCTTTTGAAATGTGCGTAAATGTTCTTCTTAAATTTGGATCAGTTTCAGGTCTTCATTTAAATTCTGGCAACACTAGTGTAATTGGTTAGGTAATAAAAAGAACTCTCAGATTAAATATATGGAACATTTAGGTTTTGACTGGAACCCTACAAAATTTAAAATCTTAGGAATATGGTTTGCTAACGACCTAAAAGAATGTGTAGTAATTAATTTTTCAGACAAATTAGCAGAAATTAAACAGTTATTTAAAATTTGGGTGAAACGTCAGATCACTCCACTTGGAAGGATAGCCGTCTTAAAATATCTTATACTTTCAAAATTAACTCATTTTGGCTCCTACTGCCCAACCCACCAGACATTTTTGTTCAAACATTGCAAAAGATATGTTATAAATTCATTTGGAATAAGAAACCAGATAAAATTAGTCGGAAAACGGCTCATAAGAATATTACAAATGGAGGTATTGGTCTTCCAGATATAAAAACATTTATAACTACTTTAAAATTAACATGGATGCGTAAAACTGAAACGGTAACTCACAAATGGAAAAATATATTAATAACCAACTTTCCTCAGTGGCATTTGATTAACAAATATGGACCAGAATATGTGTCTCAATTCACAAAATATAACCTATTTTGGTGTGATGTTATAGAGGCTTATAAAGAATTTGATGATAAATGTGCACCTGAAAAACCTGCTGAAATATTAGCTGAACCTATCTGTTGTAATAAAAGAATTCTAATTGGAAAAAACATATGCCGTTTCAAAAAATCTAACTAACAGAAATGTTACCTGTATTGCGGATTTCCTTAACGATACAGGACAGTTTCTCTCTTATATACAGTTCAAGCAAAAATATAATATTATTATTGATTTTATTACGCATGCAGGATATAAATCTGCTATATCAGAGTATATGAAAAGAAGTAATGTTACCCCTAAGGACAATAAGTACATTAATTCAACATTTTGTACTAAAAAACTACTTGCTACTCACAAAGGCTCAAAGCTGTATTATGATATATTAATTGAAAACAATGTTCCCCCCAAATGCTGCGATAAATGGGATTTAAAGCTCTCAATAAATCATGATTGGAAATCTTGTTTTTGGTATGCGCATAAAATACATGACATCAAATTGAAATGGTTTCAGCTAAAAATACTGTATAGATGTCTGGGAACAAATATAATCTTGAAGGAAATGGGGGTTAACAACAGTGATAAATGTATTTTGGGTGGACTAGAAAAAGACAGTATTGATCACATATTCTGGAAATGTACACATGTTCGATTCTTTTGACATGCATTCACATATATGTTTAAAGACAAATGTACCAATGCCACTAATCTTGTTCTGACTGAACCTCTGGTATTAATGGGCTTCGATATAAAAAAATATAGTAATCGATTCAGTATTTTATTTCATTCTATTATTTGCTAAATATTATATATACACTTGCAAGATGAATGAAACACTCCCACGATTATCAGTATTTTTGAAAAAACTACAATATCGATACAACATTGAAGATTACAATGCTAAATTAAGTATGGATTACTCAGATGTTGTATTGAAATGGGCAGCATATACACCAATCATTGTTGATACCTAATTGTTTCACTGAACATGTATTTACTGCACTGGAACGGTGAAAATTGCAATATTCTTATGTCTGAAAACATGCCAGGTTCATAACAAAAATGTGGATCATTGTAGGCCATATTCAATGTAATATTTGAAGTTGAGGCCATCATATTGTACATAATGATGAAATAAAATAAAATAGATGAACACATACATCCAACCGCCACTCTCTCTCTCTCTCTCTCTCTCTCTCTCTCTCTCTCTCTCTCTCTCTCTCTCTCTCTCTCTCTCTCTCTCTCTCTCTCTCTCTCTCTCTCTCTCTCTCTCTCTCTCTCTCTCTCTCTCTCTCTCTCTCTCAACAACACACACAGAGGAAAACATTGTTGATGATTCTAATATGTTTATTTGGTTGTTGGAGGGTTGTGTATGTTTTATTTTTTATTTTTTATTTTTTTTTTTTTTTCTTCTTTAATATATTTAGTAGTTTCTTTTCTGCAAAATTGTAAACTGTAAAAAAAAAAGTTCAATAAAAAAAAATTAAACAAAATTATTTACGTTATCTTGTATAAGTTAACTACTATAAGTTATTTTTCATAAGTTATCTACTATAAGTTATCTTTTATAAGTTATTTACTATACGTTATCTACTATAGGCTATCTACTATAAATTATCTACTATATGTTATCTACTATAAGTTATCTACTATATGTTATCTACTATAAGTTATCTACTATAAGTTATCTACTATAAGTTATCTACTATATGCTATTTACTATAAGTTATCTACTATAAAGTATCTACTATATGTTATCTACTATAAGTTATCTACTATAAGTTATCTAGTATAAGTTATCTACTATAAGTTATCTACTATAAGTTATCTACTATACGTTATCTACTATACGTTATCTACTATTCTTGGGTAGACTAGGAAAGAGCCCGCTCTGTGCCATTCCTCCATCCTTTCCCCAGCCCTGTTAGTACACAAAGGGTAGACTAGGAAAGAGTCTGCTCTGTGCCATTCCTTCATCCTTTCCCCAGCCCTGTTAGTACACAAAGGGTAGACTAGGAAAGAGTCTGCTCTGGACCATTCCTTCATCCTTTCCCCAGCCCTGTTAGTACACAAAGGGTAGACTAGGAAAGAGTCTGCTCTGTGCCATTCCTTCATCCTTTCCCCAGCCCTGTTAGTACACAAAGGGTAGACTAGGAAAGAGTCTGCTCTGTGCCATTCCTCCATCCTTTCCCCAGCCCTGTTAGTACACAAAGGGTAGACTAGGAAAGAGTCTGCTCTGTGCCATTCCTCCATCCTTTCCCCAGCCCTGTTAGTACACAAAGGGTAGACTAGGAAAGAGTCTGCTCTGTGCCATTCCTCCATCCTTTCCCCAGCCCTGTTAGTACACAAAGGGTAGACTAGGAAAGAGTCTGCTCTGTGCCATTCCTCCATCCTTTCCCCAGCCCTGTTAGTACACAAAGGGTAGACTAGGAAAGAGTCTGCTCTGGACCATTCCTCCATCCTTTCCCCAGCCCTGTTAGTACACAAAGGGTAGACTAGGAAAGAGTCTGCTCTGTGCCATTCCTTCATCCTTTCCCCAGCCCTGTTAGTACACAAAGGGTAGACTAGGAAAGAGTCTGCTCTGTGCCATTCCTCCATCCTTTCCCCAGCCCTGTTAGAACACAAAGGGTAGACTAGGAAAGAGTCTGCTCTGGGCCATTCCTCCATCCTTTCCCCAGCCCTGTTAGAACACAAAGGGTAGACTAGGAAAGAGTCTGCTCTGGGCCATTCCTCCATCCTTTCCCCAGCCCTGTTAGTACACAAAGGGTAGACTAGGAAAGAGTCTGCTCTGGACCATTCCTCCATCCTTTCCCCAGCCCTGTTAGTACACAAAGGGTAGACTAGGAAAGAGTCTGCTCTGGGCCATTCCTCCATCCTTTCCCCAGCCCTGTTAGTACACAAAGGGTAGACTAGGAAAGAGTCTGCTCTGTGCCATTCCTCCATCCTTTCCCCAGCCCTGTTAGTACACAAAGGGTAGACTAGGAAAGAGTCTGCTCTGTGCCATTCCTCCATCCTTTCCCCAGCCCTGTTAGTACACAAAGGGTAGACTAGGAAAGAGTCTGCTCTGGGCCATTCCTCCATCCTTTCCCCAGCCCTGTTAGTACACAAAGGGTAGACTAGGAAAGAGTCTGCTCTGGACCATTCCTCCATCCTTTCCCCAGCCCTGTTAGTACACAAAGGGTAGACTAGGAAAGAGTCTGCTCTGGACCATTCCTCCATCCTTTCTCCAGCCCTGTTAGTACACAAAGGGTAGACTAGGAAAGAGTCTGCTCTGTGCCATTCCTCCATCCTTTCCCCAGCCCTGTTAGTACACAAAGGGTAGACTAGGAAAGAGTCTGCTCTGGACCATTCCTTCATCCTTTCCCCAGCCCTGTTAGTACACAAAGGGTAGACTAGGAAAGAGTCTGCTCTGGACCATTCCTTCATCCTTTCCCCAGCCCTGTTAGTACACGCAGCCGCAGGCCTGCTTCATGCCGGAAGTTCCCCTTTCTTTTAGTAGTGTAGAGTGAATACGCAGTCATGATCCCCTTTGGTACGATGTTCTGAAAATGTGAAGGTGAATGTTTTGTGAAATGTCCTTTTAATTTAGAGGATGACACACGCTGTTCTGAGCTGTTTCCCTGGTTAAAATAACACAAAAACAACGGACTCTATAAGATCATGAAGGGAGACGGCGGACAGCTCATTCCCGTAATCTAATAAAATTCCTGGAAAGTGTGCGTGCGTGTCTCGTGGGTCACATGCGTGAAACAAATGAGAGAGAGAGAGAGAGAGAGAGAGAGAGAGAGAGAGAGAGAGAGAGAGAGAGAGAGAGAGAGAGAGAGAGAGAGAGAGAGAGAGAGAGAGAGAGAGAGAGAGAGAGAGAGAGAGAGAGAGAGAGAGAGAGAGAGAACTTGAACACTTGAAAACTTTAACTTTATTCTTCAGGAATAAAGATTTTAGGCAACGCCTGGTCTTCCAGTCTGTCCTTGGTATATATACGAGCATAGAATACAAACAGGGCAAGGCATGATATTACACATACAGATTTGAACATAAAGGTAGCACCTTGGTACATATACGAACATAGAATACAAACATGGCAAGGCATACTATTACACATACAGATTTGAAC
>CM065680.1:105108337-105128337 GCA_017654935.2 Phymorhynchus buccinoides | reverse complement strand
ATTTACAACAACAACGGCCGATTGAAAGTGAGCGAACTGTACCGGTGCGTATGCACTACAGTCGGGATGAACTGTTGGCTGTGAAGCCGTCGCGTTTGACCCCTGACCTCACTGCTCGTCTCCGTTCGTTTAACATGGGTGTAAACCTGCCTCGTAAAAGATACCGGAAAAAGAAGAATCCATCAAAACACCATGGATTAAAGCTGCTCTGTCAAAACATCCAATCGTGCCGACCATAGACCCCCGCCTAGCAAGAAAAACAAGTTGTCAAACTCAGCTTTCCTTCGGGAATTCCCAGAACTGTTGTCAACCTACGTTTCTTCACGTGGTGACGTTTCATTCATAGGCGACTTCAATTTTCATTTTGATAACTTGTCTGACCCTCAAGTGAAGAACCTGAAGACTGTGCTCGGTGACTTTGGCCTCTCTCAGTTGGTGTCGGTACCCACTCACCGCCAGGGCCATATATTGGACTGGGTGGTGGTCCGCAGCGACTCCAGCCTCCTCGGTGTGGAGGCAGGTGCAGGATATGGTGAGTCTCTCTGACCATTTTCTCCTCGTCTGCAGTATGAAGATGTCCAGGCCACCACCTCCTAAGCGGCTCGTGACGTCCAGGAACCTGAAAGACATCGACCCTGATGCCTTCCTGTCAGACGTTCATTGCTCTGGCTGGCAACGTTGACCCTGAACTTGAAGCGGAGTCCCTCGTCTACGCCAACAACCAGGGCCTGCAGCAGATCCTGGATCGTCACGCCCCCTCTGTCAGCAGGTGAGTGCGTGACCGCCCCTCTGCCCCATGGATGACTGACGACATCAGGGAGGCGCGACGCAAGCGACGACGAACTGAACGACGCTGGAGGAGGACACACCTGACAGTGCACAGACAGCTGTATGATCCTGGAGGACACATGACTGTGCACAGACAGCTGTATGATCCTGGAGGACACATGACTGTGCACAGACAGCTGTATGATCCTGGAGGACACCTGACTGTGCACAGACAGCTGTATGATGCTGGAGGACACATGACTGTGCACAGACAGCTGTATGATCCTGGAGGACACATGACTGTGCACAGACAGCTGTATGATGCTGGAGGAGGACACACCTCACTGTGCACAAACAGCTGTATGATCCTGGAGGACACCTGACTGTGCACAGACAGCTGTATGATCCTGGAGGACACATGACTGTGCACAGACAGCTGTATGATCCTGGAGGACACATGACTGTGCACAGACAGCTGTATGATCCTGGAGGACACACCTGACTGTGCACAGACAGCTGTATGATGCTGGAGGACACCTGACTGTGCACAGACAGCTGTATGATCCTGGAGGACATATGACTGTGCACAGACAGCTGTATGATGCTGGAGGAGGACACACCTCACTGTGCACAAACAGCTGTATGATCCTGGAGGACACCTGACTGTGCACAGACAGCTGTATGATCCTGGAGGACACACTGACTGTGCACAGACAGCTGTATGATGCTGGAGGACACATGACTGTGCACAGACAGCTGTATGATCCTGGAGGACACACCTGACTGTGCACAGACAGCTGTATGATCCTGGAGGACACCTGACTGTGCACAGACAGCTGTATGATCCTGGAGGACACACTGACTGTGCACAGACAGCTGTATGATCCTGGAGGACACCTGACTGTGCACAGACAGCTGTATGATGCTGGAGGACACACCTGACTGTGCACAGACAGCTGTATGATCCTGGAGGACACCTGACTGTGCACAGACAGCTGTATGATGCTGGAGGAGGACACACCTACTGTGCACAGACAGCTGTATGATGCTGGAGGACACATGACTGTGCACAGACAGCTGTATGATGCTGGAGGACACATGACTGTGCACAGACAGCTGTATGATGCTGGAGGACATATGACTGTGCACAGACAGCTGTATGATGCTGGAGGACATATGACTGTGCACAGACAGCTGTATGATGCTGGAGGACATATGACTGTGCACAGACAGCTGTATGATGCTGGAGGACATATGACTGTGCACAGACAGCTGTGTGATCCTGGAGGACATATGACTGTGCACAGACAGCTGTATGATCCTGGAGGACATATGACTGTACACAGACAGCTGTATGATCCTGGAGGACACCTGACTGTGCACAGACAGCTGTATGATCCTGGAGGACATATGACTGTGCACAGACAGCTGTATGATGCTGGAGGACACATGACTGTACACAGACAGCTGTATGATGCTGGAGGAGGACACACCTGACTGTGCACAGACAGCTGTATGATGATTAGGAGGACACACCTGACTGTGCACAGACAGCTGTATGATCCTGGAGGAGGACACACCTCACTGTGCACAGACAGCTGTATGATCCTGGAGGAGGACACACCTGACTGTGCACAGACAGCTGTATGATCCTGGAGGAGGACACACCTGACAGTGCACAGACAGCTGTATGATCCTGGAGGACACCTGACTGTGCACAGACAGCTGTATGATCCTGGAGGAGGACACACCTGACAGTGCACAGACAGCTGTATGATCCTGGAGGACACCTGACTGTGCACAGACAGCTGTATGATCCTGGAGGAGGACACACCTGACAGTGCACAGACAGCTGTATGATGCTGGAGGACACATGACTGTGCACAGACAGCTGTATGATGCTGGAGGACACCTGACTGTGCACAGACAGCTGTATGATGCTGGAGGACACATGACTGTGCACAGACAGCTGTATGATGCTGGAGGACACATGACTGTACACAGACAGCTGTATGATGCTGGAGGACACATGACTGTGCACAGACAGCTGTATGATGCTGGAGGACACATGACTGTACACAGACAGCTGTATGATGCTGGAGGACACATGACTGTGCACAGACAGCTGTATGATGCTGGAGGACACATGACTGTGCACAGACAGCTGTATGATGCTGGAGGACACATGACTGTGCACAGACAGCTGTATGATGCTGGAGGACACATGACTGTACACAGACAGCTGTATGATGCTGGAGGAGGACACACCTGACTGTGCACAGACAGCTGTATGATGAGGAGGACACACCTGACTGTGCACAGACAGCTGTATGATGCTGGATGACACAGCTGACTGTACACAGACAGCTGTATGATGCTGGAGGACACAGCTGACTGTGCACAGACAGCTGTATGATGCTGGAGGACATATGACTGTGCACAGTCAGCTGTATGATGCTGGAGGACACAGCTGACTGTGCACAGACAGCTGTATGATGCTGGAGGACACACCTCACTGTACACAGACAGCTGTATGATGCTGGAGGAGGACACACCTCACTGTGCACAGACAGCTGTATGATGCTGGAGGACACACCTCACTGTACACAGACAGCTGTATGATGCTGGAGGAGGACACACCTCACTGTGCACAGACAGCTGTATGATGAGGAGGACACACCTGACTGTGCACAGACAGCTGTATGATGCTGGAGGAGGACACACCTCACTGTGCACAGACAGCTGTATGATGCTGGAGGACACACCTCACTGTGCACAGACAGCTGTATGATGCTGGAGGAGGACACACCTCACTGTGTACCGACAGCTGTATGATGCTGTAGGAAACATTTCACTGTACACATACAGCTGTATGATGCTGGAGGACACACCTCACTGTGCACAGACAGCTGTATGATGCTGGAGGAGGACACACCTCACTGTACACAAACAGCTGTATGATGCTGGAGGAGCACACACCTCACTGTGTACAGACAGCTGTATGATGCTGGAGGAGGACACACCTCACTGTGCACAAACAGCTGTATGATGCTGGAGGAGCACACACCTCACTGTACACAGACAGCTGTATGATGCTGGAAGAGCACACACCTGGCTGTGCACAGACAGCTGTATGATGCTGGAGGAGGACACACCTGACTGTGCACAGACAGCTGTATGATGCTGGAGGACACATGACTGTTCACAGACAGCTGTATGATGCTGGAGGAGGACACACCTGACTGTGCACAGACAGCGGTATGATGAGGAGGACACACCTGACTGTGCACAGACAGCTGTATGATGCTGGAGGACACAGCTGACTGTACACAGACAGCTGTATGATGCTGGAGGACACAGCTGACTGTACACAGACAGCTGTATGATGCTGGAGGACACAGCTGACTGTGCACAGTCAGCTGTATGATGCTGGAGGACACATGACTGTACACAGACAGCTGTATGATGCTGGAGGACACACCTCACTGTGTACAGACTGCTGTATGATGCTGGAGGAGGACACACCTCACTGTGCACAGACAGCTGTATGATGCTGGAGGAGGACACACCTCACTGTGCACAGACAGCTGTATGATGCTGGAGGAGGACACACCTCACTGTGCACAGACAGCTGTATGATGAGGAGGACACACCTGACTGTGCACAGACAGCTGTATGATGCTGGAGGAGGACACACCTCACTGTGCACAGACAGCTGTATGATGCTGGAGGAGGACACACCTCACTGTGCACAGACAGCTGTATGATGCTGGAGGAGGACACACCTCACTGTGCACAGACAGCTGTATGATGCTGGAGGAGGACACACCTCACTGTGTACGGACAGCTGTATGATGCTGTAGGAAACATTTCACTGTACACATACAGCTGTATGATGCTGGAGGACACACCTCACTGTGCACAGACAGCTGTATGATGCTGGAGGAGGACACACCTCACTGTACACAGACAGCTGTATGATGCTGGAGGAGGACACACCTCACTGTACACAGACAGCTGTATGATGCTGGAGGAGGACACACCTCACTGTGCACAGACAGCTGTATGATGCTGGAGGAGCACACACCTCACTGTACACAGACAGCTGTATGATGCTGGAGGAGGACACACCTCACTGTACACAGACAGCTGTATGATGCTGGAGGAGCACACACCTCACTGTGCACAGACAGCTGTATGATGCTGGAGGAGGACACACCTCACTGTACACAGACAGCTGTATGATGCTGGAGGAGCACACACCTCACTGTACACAGACAGCTGTATGATGCTGGAGGAGGACACACCTCACTGTACACAGACAGCTGTATGATGCTGGAGGAGGACACACCTCACTGTGTACAGACTGCTGTATGATGCTGGAGGAGCACACACCTCACTGTGTACAGACAGCTGTATGATGCTGGAGGAGGACACACCTCACTGTGTACCGACAGCTGTATGATGCTGTAGGAAACATTTCACTGTACACATACAGCTGTATGATGCTGGAGGACACACCTCACTGTGCACAGACAGCTGTATGATGCTGGAGGAGCACACACCTCACTGTGCACAGACAGCTGTATGATGCTGGAGGAGGACACACCTCACTGTACACAGACAGCTGTATGATGCTGGAGGAGGACACACCTCACTGTGTACAGACAGCTGTATGATGCTGGAGGAGCACACACCTCACTGTGCACCGACAGCTGTATGATGCTGGAGGAGGACACACCTCACTGTACACAGACAGCTGTATGATGCTGGAGGAGGACACACCTCACTGTACACAGACAGCTGTATGATGCTGGAGGAGGACACACCTCACTGTGTACAGACAGCTGTATGATGCTGGAGGAGCACACACCTCACTGTACACAGACAGCTGTATGATGCTGGAGGAGGACACACCTCACTGTGCACAGACAGCTGTATGATGCTGGAGGACACACCTCACTGTACACAGACAGCTGTATGATGCTGGAGGAGGACACACCTCACTGTGCACAGACAGCTGTATGATGCTGGAGGAGCACACACCTCACTGTACACAGACAGCTGTATGATGCTGGAAGAGCACACACCTCACTGTGCACAGACAGCTGTATGATGCTGGAGGAGGACACACCTGACTGTGCACAGACAGCTGTATGATGCTGGAGGACACATGACTGTACACAGACAGCTGTATGATGCTGGAGGAGGACACACCTGACTGTGCACAGACAGCTGTATGATGCTGGAGGACACACCTGACTGTGCACAGACAGCTGTATGATGCTGGAGGACACACCTGACTGTACACAGACAGCTGTATGATGCTGGAGGACACACCTGACTGTGCACAGACAGCTGTATGATGCTGGAGGACACAGCTGACTGTGCACAGACAGCTGTATGATGCTGGAGGACACATGACTGTACACAGACAGCTCTATGATGCTGGAGGACACACCTCACTGTGTACAGACTGCTGTATGATGCTGGAGGAGGACACACCTCACTGTGCACAGACAGCTGTATGATGCTGGAGGAGGACACACCTCACTGTGCACAGACAGCTGTATGATGCTGGAGGAGGACACACCTCACTGTGCACAGACAGCTGTATGATGCTGGAGGACACACCTCACTGTGCACAGACAGCTGTATGATGCTGGAGGAGGACACACCTCACTGTGCACAGACAGCTGTATGATGCTGGAGGACACACCTCACTGTGCACAGACAGCTGTATGATGCTGGAGGAGGACACACCTCACTGTGCACAGACAGCTGTATGATGCTGGAGGAGGACACACCTCACTGTGTACAGACAGCTGTATGATGCTGTAGGAAACATTTCACTGTACACATACAGCTGTATGATGCTGGAGGACACACCTCACTGTGCACAGACAGCTGTATGATGCTGGAGGAGGACACACCTCACTGTACACAGACAGCTGTATGATGCTGGAGGAGGACACACCTCACTGTACACAGACAGCTGTATGATGCTGGAGGAGGACACACCTCACTGTGTACAGACAGCTGTATGATGCTGGAGGAGCACACACCTCACTGTACACAGACAGCTGTATGATGCTGGAGGAGGACACACCTCACTGTACACAGACAGCTGTATGATGCTGGAGGAGGACACACCTCACTGTACACAGACAGCTGTATGATGCTGGAGGAGGACACACCTCACTGTACACAGACAGCTGTATGATGCTGGAGGAGGACACACCTCACTGTGCACAGACAGCTGTATGATGCTGGAGGAGGACACACCTCACTGTACACAGACAGCTGTATGATGCTGGAGGAGGACACACCTCACTGTGTACAGACAGCTGTATGATGCTGGAGGAGCACACACACTGTGCACCTCACTGTGTACAGACAGCTGTATGATGCTGGAGGAGGACACACCTCACTGTGTACAGACAGCTGTATGATGCTGGAGGAGGACACACCTCACTGTGCACAGACAGCTGTATGATGCTGGAGGACACACCTCACTGTGCACAGACAGCTGTATGATGCTGGAGGAGGACACACCTCACTGTACACACAGACAGCTGTATGATGCTGGAGGAGGACACACCTCACTGTGCACAGACAGCTGTATGATGCTGGAGGAGGACACACCTCACTGTGTACAGACAGCTGTATGATGCTGGAGGAGCACACACCTCACTGTGCACAGACAGCTGTATGATGCTGGAGGAGGACACACCTCACTGTGTACAGACAGCTGTATGATGCTGGAGGAGGACACACCTCACTGTACACAGACAGCTGTATGATGCTGGAGGAGGACACACCTCACTGTGTACAGACAGCTGTATGATGCTGGAGGAGCACACACCTCACTGTACACAGACAGCTGTATGATGCTGGAGGAGGACACACCTCACTGTGCACAGACAGCTGTATGATGCTGGAGGACACACACCTCACTGTACACAGACAGCTGTATGATGCTGGAGGAGGACACACCTCACTGTGTACAGACTGCTGTATGATGCTGGAGGAGCACACACCTCACTGTACACAGACAGCTGTATGATGCTGGAGGAGCACACACCTCACTGTACACAGACAGCTGTATAATGCTGGAGGAGGACACACCTCACTGTACACAGACAGCTGTATGATGCTGGAGGAGGACACACCTCACTGTACACAGACAGCTGTATGATGCTGGAGGAGCACACACCTCACTGTACACAGACAGCTGTATGATGCTGGAGGAGCACACACCTCACTGTGTACAGACAGCTGTATGATGCTGGAGGAGGACACACCTCACTGTGCACAGACAGCTGTATGATGCTGGAGGAGCACACACCTCACTGTACACAGACAGCTGTATGATGCTGGAGGAGGACACACCTCACTGTACACAGACAGCTGTATGATGCTGGAGGAGGACACACCTCACTGTACACAGACAGCTGTATGATGCTGGAGGAGGACACACCTCACTGTACACAGACAGCTGTATGATGCTGGAGGAGCACACACCTCACTGTACACAGACAGCTGTATGATGCTGGAGGAGCACACACCTCACTGTACACAGACAGCTGTATGATGCTGGAGGAGGACACACCTCACTGTACACAGACAGCTGTATGATGCTGGAGGAGGACACACCTCACTGTGTACAGACAGCTGTATGATGCTGGAGGAGGACACACCTCACTGTACACAGACAGCTGTATGATGCTGGAGGAGCACACACCTCACTGTGCACAGACAGCTGTATGATGCTGGAGGAGGACACACCTCACTGTGTACAGACAGCTGTATGATGCTGGAGGAGGACACACCTCACTGTGTACAGACAGCTGTATGATGCTGGAGGAGGACACACCTCACTGTACACAGACAGCTGTATGATGCTGGAGGAGGACACACCTCACTGTATGATGCTGGAGGACAGACACAGCTGTATGATGCTGGAGGAGGACACACCTCACTGTGTACAGACAGCTGTATGATGCTGGAGGAGGACACACCTCACTGTGTACAGACAGCTGTATGATGCTGGAGGAGGACACCCTCACTGTGTACAGACAGCTGTATGATGCTGGAGGAGGACACACCTCACTGTGTACAGACAGCTGTATGATGCTGGAGGAGGACACACCTCACTGTGTACAGACAGCTGTATGATGCTGGAGGAGGACACACCTCACTGTGCACAGACAGCTGTATGATGCTGGAGGAGGACACACCTCACTGTGTACAGACAGCTGTATGATGCTGGAGGAGGACACACCTCACTGTGCACAGACAGCTGTATGATGCTGGAGGACACACACCTCACTGTACACAGACAGCTGTATGATGCTGGAGGAGCACACACCTCACTGTGTACAGACTGCTGTATGATGCTGGAGGATGACACACCTCACTGTGCACAGACAGCTGTATGATGCTGGAGGAGCACACACCTCACTGTACACAGACAGCTGTATGATGCTGGAGGAGGACACACCTCACTGTGCACAGACAGCTGTATGATGCTGGAGGAGCACACACCTCACTGTACACAGACAGCTGTATGATGCTGGAGGAGGACACACCTCACTGTGTACAGACTGCTGTATGATGCTGGAGGAGGACACACCTCACTGTGCACAGACAGCTGTATGATGCTGGAGGAGCACACACCTCACTGTACACAGACAGCTGTATAATGCTGGAGGAGGACACACCTCACTGTACACAGACAGCTGTATGATGCTGGAGGAGCACACACCTCACTGTACACAGACAGCTGTATGATGCTGGAGGAGGACATACCTCACTGTACACAGACAGCTGTATGATGCTGGAGGAACACACACCTCACTGTGCACAGACAGCTGTATGATGCTGGAGGAACACACACCTCACTGTGCACAGAAAGAAAGAAAGAAAGCAAAAACAAAGAAGGCAAGACGTGAAGACAGAAGGGCGGAAAGGTCTTCCAGTACAGGTCTGGAAATTCCACTGACCTTTGCCCTTTTGTACGGCTCTGTACGACGATGACATACACGATGTACAACGATTTCCGCAATAATAGAGAGGGTCGGGTTACACAGCAACAGTAATAGCGCCAGACCATCGACCTGTTACCACACAATCTGTCCTATTCCTCAAATAACGCGAAATGATGTAGACCTGTTGACATACAGTCTGTCCTATTCCTCAAATAACGTAAAATGATGTAGACCTGTTGACACACAGTCTGTCCTATTCCTCAAATAACGTGAAATGATGTAGACCTGTTGACATACAGTCTGTATTCCTCAAATAACGTGAAATGATCTAGACCTGTTGACACACAGTCTGTCCTATTCCTCAAATAACGTAAAATGATGTAGACCTGTTGACACACAGTCTGTCCTATTCCTCAAGTAACGTGAAATTATGTCGACCTGTTGCCACACAGTCTGTCCTATTCCTCAAGTAACGTGAAATTATGTCGACCTGTTGCCACACAGTCTGTCCTATTCCTCAAGTAACGTGAAATTATGTCGACCTGTTGACACACAGTCTGTCCTATTCCTCAAGTAACGTGAAATTATGTCGACCTGTTGCCACACAGTCTGTCCTATTCCTCAAGTAACGTGAAATTATGTCGACCTGTTGCCACACAGTCTGTCCTATTCCTCAAGTAACGTGAAATTATGTCGACCTGTTGACACACAGTCTGTCCTATTCCTCAAGTAACGTGAAATTATGTCGACCTGTTGACACACAGTCTGTCCTATTCCTCAAGTAACGTGAAATTATGTCGACCTGTTGCCACACAGTCTGTCCTATTCCTCAAGTAACGTGAAATTATGTCGACCTGTTGACACACAGTCTGTCCTATTCCTCAAGTAACGTGAAATTATGTCGACCTGTTGACACACAGTCTGTCCTATTCCTCAAGTAACGTGAAATTATGTCGACCTGTTGACACACAGTCTGTCCTATTCCTCAAGTAACGTGAAATGATGTCGACCTGTTGCCACACAGTCTGTCCTATTCCTCAAGTAACGTGAAATTATGTCGACCTGTTGCCACACAGTCTGTCCTATTCCTCAAGTAACGTGAAATTATGTCGACCTGTTGACACACAGTCTGTCCTATTCCTCAAGTAACGTGAAATTATGTCGACCTGTTGCCACACAGTCTGTCCTATTCCTCAAGTAACGTGAAATTATGTCGACCTGTTGACACACAGTCTGTCCTATTCCTCAAGTAATGTGAAATGATGTCGACATGTTGCCACACAGTCTGTCCTATTCTTCAAATAACGTGAAATGATGTCGACATGTTACCACACAGGCTGTCCTATTCCTCAAATAATGTGAAATGATGTCAGGCTTTTCTTCATTCAGCAGCAAACTACTTGTTACGGCGCAGTCTGTCCTATTCTTCAAATAATGTGAAATAATTTCAGGCTTTTCTTCATTCAGCAGCAAAATACTTGTTACGGCGCTTTTGTCTTAATCTTTCCAATCAAGACACAATTAATGTTTATTGTCACTGTTTCATAGTAGTTGTTTCTTTTTAATGGAATTAGACGATCTACCTAGTAGCAGCGTTACTTGTTCTACCTTGAAAATTAAGGTGAAAATGTTCGTAATAACTTTTTTCCTCATTTGTATATGAATCAATTTGATCTGATGCTGTTTTTTTTATTATCCTCTAATTTTAAAACAGATATTGTGAGCTTCTGTTTACATTCTACTAACAGAATAAACAATTGTGAGCTTCTGTTTACATTCTACTAACAGAATAAACAATTGTGAGCTTCTGTTTACATTCTACTAACAGAATAAACTATTTCAACAACAAGGAGATGTGTTCCACGCGTCCAATATATTCACAGGCACTGGGCTTTCTATGTGAATGGTGCCCATTAGGTACCCAATATATTCACAGACACTGGGCTTTCTGTGCTAGCATGTGAATGGTGCCCATTAGGTACCCAATATATTCACAGACACTGGGCTTTCTGTGCTAGCATGTGAATGGTGCCCATTAGGTACCCAATATATTCACAGGCACTGGGCTTTCTGTGCTAGCATGTGAATGATGCCCATTAGGTACCCAATATATTCACAGACACTGGGCTTTCTGTGCTAGCATGTGAATGGTGCCCATTAGGTACCCAATATATTCACAGGCACTGGGCTTTCTGTGCTAGCATGTGAATGATGCCCATTAGGTACCCAATATATTCACAGACACTGGGCTTTCTGTGCTAGCATGTGAATGGTGCCCATTAGGTACCCAATATATTCACAGACACTGGGCTTTCTGTGCTAGCATGTGAATGGTGCCCATTAGGTACCCAATATATTCACAGGCACTGGGCTTTCTGTGCTAGCATGTGAATGGTGCCCATTAGGTACCCAATATATTCACAGACACTGGGCTTTCTGTGCTAGCATGTGAATGGTGCCCATTAGGTACCCAATATATTCACAGACACTGGGCTTTCTGTGCTAGCATGTGAATGGTGCCCATTAGGTACGTGTGTGTGTGTGTGTGTGTGTGTGTGTGTGTGTGTGTGTGTGTGTGTGTGTGTGTGTGTGTGTGTGTGTGTGTGTGTGTGTGTGTGTGTGTGAAGTCAAGTCAAGTCAAAATGATCTTTAATGACGATAAAGGAATAAGCTAAACAAAACTTTTTTTCATTCTGTCGTCATAAATAAATAAGAAATACAACTGAAGCAAACAAGATGAAAAGCAAAAACTGTAAACAAAAAAATCAATTTACAATGAAATATATGGAAAAAATACACATAAATATTATTATGTTCCGCAAGCACAATACCATAATCATGTACATAATACTGACAACAGTAATCGTAGTGGAAAGGGAGAGGAGAGGAAACAGTTGGGGGGGAAAATGACTGCGACAAATGACAGATAGAACAGAGACACCGACATGACGGAGAGAGAGAGAGAGAGAGAGAGAGAGAGAGAGAGAGAGAGAGAGAGAGAGAGAGAGAGAGAGAGAGAGAGAGAGAGAGAGAGAGAGAGAGAGAGAGAGAGAGAGAGAGTCAGTCAGTCAGTCATACAAAATTACAAATGCAGAAACACACACTCGCGCGTGCACAAACACACACACACACACACACACACACACACACACACACACACACACACACACACACACACACACACACACACACACACACACACACACACACACACACAAACACACACACACATACACACACACACACACACATGTGCAGGCTAATGTTAATAAATTAATTGAGTGGACGGAGTTGAACCACATGTCTCTTAACGCACAAAAAACAAAATGTATGTATGTAACCTCAAGACAAAAACGAACAAAGATGAATTCTGTGTTTCCTCCATTGTATGTCAAGGATAAAGTAATTGAAGAAGTTTCCTCCCATAAAGTGTTAGGGGTTATTATTGATAATGACTTATTGTGGGGTGATCACATTAATGACCTTGGTAAACGTATTTCCATAAGAATTTACCAATTATCAAAAATAAAGAATTTTTTGGATCTTCATTCAAGAAAACTTTTTTTTCATGGTCACATCTTACCTCTTATTAATTATGCATCCACTTTATGGGATAGTGCAAGTGAAAGTAATCTGAATTATATAACTCGCTTACATAAAAGAGCTTTAAAGCTAGTTTTACTTAAATCTAGTAGCCTGACTGTAAATGACTACAAACAACTAAACATCCTACCTTTTATAGACAGTCTTTTCTATAACAAATGCCTATATATGTTTAATGTCGTAAACGGAACTGCCCCGAAGAAAATTATAAGCTCTTTTAAAATAAATGAAAATCGACACACTCACATGCTTTCGTTTCCTAAACCCCGAAATGATCTATTCAAATCCAGCTTGAGGAAGCTCTGGAGGAAACACATGGAACAACTTGCCAGCATTCTTGAAATTATGTCCATCTAAATCTACTTTTAAAAGAACTTTAAAGAAGTATTTGATTGATAAATTGTAAAATTTTAATTTATTATTATGTATATTCGCATGTATATAAATATGTAAAAAAAAATTTACTCTTCCTTCACCCCCCCCCCCCTCCCCCCCCCCCCCCCCCCCCCCTATCTTTTTCTTTTCTTTCCTTTTCTCCCAATTGTTATGTTTTGTGCGCCCCTCTCTCTCTCTCTCTCTCTCTCTCTCTCTCTCTCTCGTTTGATTTATATATATATTTATTTATTTTTATTTTTTTTTTTTTTTATTTCTTTAAATTTATACTCATTTATGAATGTTCTCTGTGGGTTTTTTTCTTCTATTATTATGCATTTTCATGATGTTTGTATTTTTGTTGGAGGGCAGGATGAAAAAAAGCCTTGTTAGCTTATTCTTTAACCCTCAATAAAGATCATTTTGACTTGACTTGACTTGACACACACACCTACACACACAAGCACACACACACACACACACACACACACACACACACACACACACACACACACACACACACACACGCACGCACGCACGCACACACACACACGCACACGCACACACACACACACACACACACACACACACACACTCACACACACACCCCACACACACACCATTCACATTTTAGACGAAAAGAAAAGGCATATCAAGAAAACAAAGTTACATGAATGCGTATCGTAGTGTCGCTTTGCCCTAAAGTGCAAAGCAGCACATACACAATGTGCAGAAGATAAAACCAGAGTATGAACATATGTACAAAGAATTCCATGACACATTAGATTACAATTTATCAAACAAATATATTTTCAAATTATGTTTAAAAGCTAACTTTGAAGGGCATGATTTTAAAAAAGATGGCAAGTTATTCCATGTACATCCTCCAGAGTATGTCAAACTTGATTTGTACAAATTGTTATGGGGTTTTGGGAAAGAAAGCTTGTGAGTGTGTCTATTGTCATTGTTTGTAAAATTCCGCGTGATTTTATTAGGAGCCAGCCCATTTACAACGTTGTACATGCATAGACATTTATTGAAAAAAGTCCGTCTTTGAATGGAAGAATGTTCAAACGTTTATAATCATTTCCAGTTAGGCTATTTGATTTTAAAAGTGTTAGTTTTACAGCTCTCTTGTGCAAACGATTTATTTGCTTTAAATTAGATTCACTAGCATTATCCCATAAAGTGGAAGCATAATTGATAAGTGATAAAATATGAGCATGGAAGAATAGCTTTCTTGAGTGAAGATCCAAAAAATGCTTTATTTTTGCTAACTGGTAGATTCTACTAGAAATACGTTTTCCGAGTTCATTTAGGTGATTATGCCATGATATATCGTTGTCAATAATAACTCCTAGAACCTTGTGTGATGAAACTTCTTCTATTGTCTGGTCCTTGACATACAATGGAGGAAACATGGAATTCATCTTCTACCTTTTCTGACGGGTGGCTATTTTTTTGGATCTTTTGAACTTTTTAAGATGTGAGTGGTTGATGACATCAAAAGCTTTGGCGAAATCTATGAATAGTACGCCCGTGAATTCGTTATTATTTATGTTAGAAAGACATTTATCAATAAGCTGTATTAAAGATGTGTGGCAGGAGTGATTTACCCTAAAACCAGATTGATTTTCGTGTAATAAATCATACTGAGTCAGATGAGAGTACAAATGAGATTGTACATGCTTTTCTAAAGGTTTCGATATAATACTTAGGATTGAAATGGGTCTGTAGTTAGATGGAATGGCACGATCACCACTCTTGTATAATGGAATTACTTTAGCTAGCTTAAATCTTTGAGGGAAATGTTGTTTTTCTATGCATAAGTTATAGATATAGGTGAGCGAGTCCGCAATAGCGATTGCAGCAATTTGTAATATCTTACCATCAATTCCATCCAAATCACGGGTTCCAGATGGTTTAGAATGTAATAATAATTTCAATACATCGTTAATTGAAATGAATGGTATTGTGAAAGACGACTGGATGTGTCTTGACTGACAGAATTCTTGAAGCTTTTGTAAATCGTTTTCATCCGTTTTATCATTCACTATAATATCATTAGCCACGTTTGCAAAGTGTATGTTTAGATCATCTGCTGAAATATCTTTTACTGGATCTTGCTTTTTATAATTTCTATTCCTAAGCTTGTTAATGGCATTCCATATTGATTTAGAGTTTTGTGAGCTACATATTAAATTTTGGTAATATTTCATCTCTGCTTTCCGTTTCATTGAGTTTATTTTGTTTCTTAATACTCTAAATTCTTTTTCATTGGTTTTATCGAAATTATCTCGCTTGTATCTGGCATCATCAATCTCCTTATTGATCCAGGGTGGTTTGATTGAATGTTTAACCATTTTCTTTGCAAAAGGAGCGTGTCTGTTATATACGGAAACGAAGGTATCTATCCAAAAATCAACAGCATCATCGACATTCCTAATTTGGTAGACGTAATCTAATCCTGAGTTAAGCAAATCATTTATGAAGGCATTTTCGTCAAAATGGGTAAAACATCTATAATAGATTTCTTTATGTCCAGTTTTAGGAATTTTAACACCTTTTTTCAACCAGGTAATACAGACAGAAGAATGGTCACTACAACCGGTTGAAACAGAACAAGTTTCAACTATATTTGATTTAGTATTAACGTATACGTGATCTATTAGAGTTGCGGGGTTTTTCGTTATGTGTGTTGGGCGATCTATTATCTGCTCTAACCCATGAGTTGCATAAATATGAGGCCATTTAATATTAGGAACTATCAGATCTATGTTAAAGTCGCCTAGAAGAATAATTTCTTTGGAATCAAAGTTAGCTGCATCCATCATCAAATTATATCGATCAAACCAGTCAGCGGTCTCGGCTGGATTTCTATATAGAAAACCAACCATGACGGGTTTACAATGCTTAAGATTAATTTCTATCCAAACAGACTCTACGTTAAAATTTTCTAATTTTGTTAGCCTTTTATAGTTCACTGATTTAGCACAGTATAAAAGTAAGCCAGTTGATTTAGGTAAAATAGGATCGAGCCGAATTATGTCATAGTTAGGCATTGCCATATCACTATCTGGAATAATGTTTATTAGTCTGGATTCGGCTATGCAAAATATGTGAAAATTGTTTCCATTATTGTGTAAAATTTTTGCGATGTCATCAAGCTTATTCCGTGCACTATTAATGTTTAGATAACCTACTCTGAGTCCGGTTTTTTTTAGAGGGCCATGTATCTACTGTAGTAGTCATTCTGTTAGAAATATTGAACACACTGTTGGCCCACAATAATACTTAAACACATTTAAACATAGCAAACTACGTTAACTGATTGAAAACACTAGGCAAATTGCAGACTAACAAACTGACTAGCAATGCGTACTGTCCAAACATACAAAGGGTGGTCAGGGGGGAAGGGAATAAGGGACAGTGGCAAACAAATGTAAAGACAACGCAATCAGGATTATATATACAACTGACTAACAATGCGTCTTGTCCAAACACACAAAGGGTGGTCAGGGGGGAAGGGAATAAGGGACAGTGGCAAACAAATGTAAAGACAACGCAATCAGGATTATACCACTACTCACAAAAAGTTAAGGATCACTATGAGAAAACAGGTGCGCAATAAACTCCGTTCGCTCCTGTTATTTATTTCTCAGTCAAGCCAAATTGTTATGAATTCTTGTTCAGCTGTAAGTGGGCGATGTTGTGTTAGTGGAAACATTGCACGTGATTCTCTATTACTGAGCTTGGCAGCAAAAGAAAAAGCGGAAACTTGCGAAAAAGGACCTTGTTTTGGATCGTTCTGCATGAACACATTGCACAAGCCAGATGGAAAAACCATTATGCACGTGCAAGCACTACTGTTTATGTGTGAGATGCTGTCTCTTGCTTGGCTTTATAAGAAGACATACCACCAGTATTAGGCCTGATTTGACAATGCCTCCACGACGAAAATTGAGCGAGTTGGATAGGGGACGAGCTGTTGCATGGTTCCAAGATGGTGTTCCCAAGCGAGAAGTGGCCAGGCGACTTCAGGTGTCCATCTCGGTCATTGTCAGACTGATTCAACGCTTCACAGCCACTGGGAGGGTCCATGAAAGACGCAGATCTGGTCGACCGAAGAAGACAACTCCACGTGAAGATCGTCTCATTGAACGACAAGCCCTGCAGACAAGAACAGCCTCTTCCAGCATCATTCGAAGGCAGCTGAGGGTGGCTACTAACATCAACATCAGCCAGCAGACCATACGGAACCGCCTTCATGGGTTTAACCTCCGTTCTCGTCGCCCAGCTGTACGGCCACGCTTAACTCCAGCCCATAGGGCAGCACGCCGCGCCTTCTGCAGACGTCACGTGAGGTGGACACGTCAGCAATGGTCCCAGGTCCTGTTCAGTGATGAATCACGCTTCACCCTGAACCACAACGACGGCCGACTGAGGGTCTGGAGGCGCCCAGGGGAACGCTTTATTGACGCCACTGTCCAAGAAAAGGTGGCCTTTGGTGGAGGTTCTGTAATGGTCTGGGGGGCCTTCAGCCTTCACCACAGAACACCCTTGTATCATGTACAGGGTAACCTGACTGGCCTCCGATACCGGGATGAGATCCTTCGACCGCTGGCTGTGCCTACACTGCAGCAGATGGGACCGCCGGCTGTCTACCAGGATGACAACGCTCGCCCCCACAGGGCAAGGGTGGTCAACGACTTCCTGCAGCAGTCTGGAGTCAACAGAATGGAGTGGCCAGCATGCAGTCCCGATCTCAACCCGATTGAGAACCTCTGGGATGAGCTGGATCGCAAAGTGAGGAGCAACCACCCCCCTCCCAGGGATGCCCAGCACCTCTACCAGATGCTGCAGGCTGAGTGGCAGGCGCTTCCACAGAGGATCTTCACCACCCTGGTCAACTCCATGAGGACTCGCTGCGTCGAGTGCCAGAACAGCCATGGCGGATACACGCATTACTGAACTTTTGGGAGCATCAGAATGCCCTGTCTTGTGATTTCAATGACTTTGGGAAATCAAATTTCGATACGTACCCAGTTTGATCAAATGTACAGACCAAACGATTGCTCGAAATTGAAGGCAATTGTGTATCGTTATCACTAAAGCATTGAATTAAATGTTGGCCAAAATTCTACGCATTGGCTTTCTTATTTGGAAAGTTATGAATTAGTTTGCAAGTGATCCTTAACTTTTTGTGGATAGCTTATATACAACTCACAAAAACACCTCATACAAACCAGAGAGAAACACGTCACAAAATAGCGAACTAACTTTACGTGATGGAAAAAAACAAAAAACAAGAAACCAATGGCACAAAAAGCGCAAAATCAAATCAACACTTCATCCGGTATCCCACAGAACGAAACGTGAAATGCCCAAAAATGCAATACAAAATCAAATGCTCACTAAGAAAAAACCAGGGCTGCAAGTAATCCACGTGCAACACACAACCAGTACAATGTACTGGGCATTGGGGCAAGCATGCTTATGCACATATATATATCATGTCAACAAACCTACACACACGCGCGCGCGCACACGCACACGCACACACACACACACACACGCGTGCGCGCAGGTACGCACGCACGCACAAACACACACTCATTACTAACATAATTCCAAACTACTACAGGAAACATAAAGAATACAGCTTTGGAAGAATTCTGTATCCTGGATTTTTCAGTCATTTTCATATTTTAAAATGTTTACGTAATTACTCTTTCGCGCATGCACTTACACATACGCACGCACGCACACGTACACACACACACACACACACACACACACACACACACACACACACACACACACACACACACACACACACACACACACACACACACACACACACACACACACACACACACACACACACACACTGACGCGCGTGCGCAAGCTTGCACGTACGCACCAGAAACATAACCAAAATAGGCCTATTGTCAGAACACGTTATTAGTAATCTAGTACCTCACTTCTTGGAATACAAAAACAAACACACAAAAACTGCTTTGCTCAACTATGACCGTCACAAATTGGAAAGCCCACTGGAAACAGATCATATCGAAAATACGTTATAATATAACAAACACGTAGACTACAGTATCAATGGATGTCGATATGAAACATTATTAGGGAAAGAAACCGATATCAATAAGACATACAACAATAACAAAAAAGACAGACTAATCACTCTTCTGCCGTTTAATAAGACATGAACCAGGCAGAGGAGAGCAAGAGAAGGAGAATGGGCGAAGT
>CM065680.1:105086290-105107837 GCA_017654935.2 Phymorhynchus buccinoides | reverse complement strand
GTCTGGTACAGTGAGTAATGTCCTACTCCAGCATCATACAGCCTGTTCTGTGGACAGTGAGGTGTGTGCTCTCCAGCATCACAGCTGTCTGTGTACAGTGAGGTGTGTCCTCCAGCATCATACAGCTGTCTGTGTACAGTGAGGTGTGTGCTCCTCCAGCATCATACAGCTGTCTGTGCACAGTTAGGTGTGTCCTCCTCCAGCATCATACAGCTTTCTGTGCACAGTGAGGTGTGTCCTCCAGCATCTTACAGCTGTCTGTGCACAGTGAGGTGTGTCATCCTCCAGCATCATACAGCAGTCTGTACACAGTGAGGTGTGTCCTCCTCCAGCATCATACAGCTGTCTGTACACAGTGAGGTGTGTCCTCCAGCATCATACAGCTGTCTGTACACAGTTAGGTGTGTCCTCCTCCAGCATCATACAGCTGTCTGTGTACAGTGAGGTGTGTGCTCCTCCAGCATCATACAGCTGTCTGTGCACAGTCAGGTGTGTCCGCCTCCAGGATCATACAGCTGTCTGTGCACAGTCAGGTGTGTCCTCCTCCAGCATCATACAGCTGTCTGTGTACAGTGAGGTGTGTCATCCTCCAGCATCATACAGCTGTCGGTGTACAGTGAGGTGTGTGCTCCTCCAGCATCATACAGCTGTCTGTACACAGTGAGGTGTGTCCTCCTCCAGCATCATACAGCTTTCTGTACACAGTGAGGTGTGTCCTCCAGCATCTTACAGCTGTCTGTGCACAGTGAGGTGTGTGCTCCTCCAGCATCATACAGCTGTCTGTGCACAGTGAGGTGTGTCCTCCAGCATCATACAGCTGTATGTGTACAGTGAAATGTTTCCTACAGCATCATACAGCTGTCTGTACACAGTGAGGTGTGTCCTCCTCCAGCATCATACAGCTGTCTGTGTACAGTGAGGTGTGTGCTCCTCCAGCATCATACAGCTGTCTGTTTACAGTGAGGTGTGTCCTCCTCCAGCATTATACAGCTGTCTGTGTACAGTGAGGTGTGTCCTCCTCCAGCATCATACAGCTGTCTGTGTACAGTGAGGTGTGTGCTCCTCCAGCATCATACAGCTGTCTGTGCACAGTGAGGTGTGTCCTCCTCCAGCATCATACAGCTGTCTGTGCACAGTGAGGTGTGTCCTCCTCCAGCATCATACAGCTGTCTGTGCACAGTGAGGTGTGTCCTCCTCCAGCATCATACAGCTGTCTGTGTACAGTGAGGTGTGTCCTCCTCCAGCATCATACAGCTGTCTGTGCACAGTCAGGTGTGTCATTCAGCGTCATACAGCTGTCTGTGCACAGTGAGGTGTGTCCTCCTCCAGCATCATACAGCTGTCTGTTTACAGTGAGGTGTGTCCTCCTCCAGCATCATACAGCTGTCTGTGTACAGTGAGGTGTGTGCTCCTCCAGCATCATACAGCTGTCTGTACACAGTGAGGTGTGTCCTCCAGCATCATACAGCTGTCTGTGTACAGTGAGGTGTGTCCTCCTCCAGCATCATACAGCTGTCTGTGTTCTACAGTGAGGTCGTGTGTGTGCATGCATCTTGTTTTCTTTTCTGTACACAGTGAGGTATTCCTCCCTCCAGCATCATACAGCTGTCTGTGTTACAGTGAGGATGTGTCCTCCTCCAGCATCATACAGCTGTCTGTGCACAGTGAGGTGTGTCCCTCTCTCCACGCATCATACAGCGTGTCTGTGTCACAGTGAGGTGTGTAGCCTCCCTCCAGCATCATACAGCTGTAAGCGGTCGCTGTGCACAGTCATGTGTGTCCTCTGACAGCTATCATACAGCTGTCCGTACACAGTGAGGTGTGTCCACCTCCAGCATCGTAGAGCTGTCTGCCCTACCCAGGCTAGTCCCCATCACAACACTCGAAGTGACATGTAGCTGTCAGTGTCCTCCAGCATTATACAGCTGTCTGTATTACAGTGATGGTGTAGTGCTCCTCCAGCATTCATACAGTCATGTTGTACTTCTCAGTGAACGTGTATCAGCATCCCTCACAGTGATAGGGTGTGTCATCTCCAGCATCAGAAGCGCATAGCTAGCTGTCTGTGATGGGTGTACAGTGAGGTGTGTCCTCCAGCATCATACAGCTGTCTGTGCACAGTGAGGTGTGTCCTCCAGCATCATACAGCTGTCTGTGTACAGTCAGTTATATGTGTCCTCCAGCATCATACAGCTGTATGTGTACAGTGAGGTGTGTCCTCCTCCAGCATCATACAGCTGTCTGTGTACAGTGAGGTGTGTCCTCCTCCAGCATCATACAGCTGTCTGTGCACAGTGAGGTGTGTCCTCCTCCAGCATCATACAGCTGTCTGTACACAGTGAGGTGTGTCCTCCTCCAGCATCATACAGCTGTCTGTACACAGTGAGGTGTGTCCTCCTCCAGCATCATACAGCTGTCTGTGCACAGTGAGGTGTGTGCTCCTCCAGCATCATACAGCTGTCTGTGCACAGTGAGGTGTGTGCTCCTCCAGCATCATACAGCTGTCTGTGCACAGTGAGGTGTGTGCTCCTCCAGCATCATACAGCTGTCTGTACACAGTGAGGTGTGTCCTCCTCCAGCATCATACAGCTGTCTGTGTACAGTGAGGTGTGTGCTCCTCCAGCATCATACAGCTGTCTGTACACAGTGAGGTGTGTCCTCCTCCAGCATCATACAGCTGTCTGTGTACAGTGAGGTGTGTCCTCCTCCAGCATCATATACAGCTGTCAGTGAGGTGTGTGCATCATACAGTGAGGTGTGTCCTCCTCCAGCATCATACAGCTGTCTGTTTACAGTGAGGTGTGTCCTCCTCCAGCATCATACAGCTGTCTGTGTACAGTGAGGTGTGTGCTCCTCCAGCATCATACAGCTGTCTGTGTACAGTGAGGTGTGTCCTCCTCCAGCATCATACAGCTGTCTGTGTACAGTGAGGGTGTCCTCCTCCAGCATCATACAGCTGTCTGTGCACAGTGAGGTGTGTCCTCCAGTACAGCTGTCTGTGTACAGTGAGGTGTGTCCTCCTCCAGCATCATACAGCTGTCTGTGTACAGTGAGGTGTGTCCTCCTCCAGCATCATACAGCTGTCTGTGCACAGTGAGGTGTGTCCTCCAGCATCATACAGCTGTATGTGTACAGTGAAATGTTTCCTACAGCATCATACAGCTGTCCGTACACAGTGAGGTGTGTCCTCCTCCAGCATAATACAGCTGTCTGTGTACAGTGAGGTGTGTCCTCCTCCAGCATCATACAGCTGTCTGTGCACAGTGAGGTGTGTCCTCCTCCAGCATCATACAGCTGTCTGTGCACAGTGAGGTGTGTCCTCCTCCAGCATCATACAGCTGTCTGTGCACAGTCAGGTGTGTCCTCCAGCATCATACAGCTGTCTGTGCACAGTGAGGTGTGTCCTCCTCCAGCATCATACAGCTGTCTGTGCACAGTGAGGTGTGTCCTCCTCCAGCATCATACAGCTATCTGTGCACAGTGAGGTGTGTCCTCCTCCAGCATCATACAGCAGTCTGTACACAGTGAGGTGTGTCCTCCAGCATCATACAGCTGTCTGTGTACAGTCATGTGTCCTCCAGCATCATACAGCTGACTGTGCACAGTCAGCTGTGTCCTCCAGCATCATACAGCTGTCTGTGCACAGTCAGCTGTGTCCTCCAGCATCATACAGCTGTCTGTACACAGTGAGGTGTGTCCTCCTCCAGCATCATACAGCTGTCTGTGCACAGTGAGGTGTGTCCTCCTCCAGCATCATACAGCTGTCTGTGCACAGTCAGGTGTGTCCTCCAGCATCATACAGCTGTCTGTGTACAGTCATGTGTCCTCCAGCATCATACAGCTGTCTGTGCACAGTCAGGTGTGTCCTCCTCCAGCATCATACAGCTGTCTGTGCACAGTGAGGTGTGTGCTCCTCCAGCATCATACAGCTGTCTGTGTACAGTGAGGTGTGTGCTCCTCCAGCATCATACAGCTGTCTGTGCACAGTGAGGTGTGTCCTCCTCCAGCATCATACAGCTGTCTGTACACAGTGAGGTGTGTGCTCCTCCAGCATCATACAGCTGTCTGTGCACAGTGAGGTGTGTCCTCCTCCAGCATCATACAGCTGTCTGTGCACAGTGAGGTGTGTCCTCCAGCATCATACAGCTGTATGTGTACAGTGAAATGTTTCCTACAGCATCATACAGCTGTCGGTACACAGTGAGGTGTGTCCTCCTCCAGCATCATACAGCTGTCTGTGCACAATGAGGTGTGTCCTCCAGCATCATACAGCTGTCTGTGCACAGTGAGGTGTGTCCTCCTCCAGCATCATACAGCTGTCTGTGCACAGTCAGGTGTGTCCTCCAGCATCATACAGCTGTCTGTGCACAGTGAGGTGTGTCCTCCTCCAGCATCATACAGCTGTCTGTGTACAGTGAGGTGTGTCCTCCAGCATCATACAGCTGTCTGTGCACAGTGAGGTGTGTCCTCCTCCAGCATCATACAGCTGTCTGTGTACAGTGAGGTGTGTCCTCCAGCATCATACAGCTGTCTGTGCACAGTCATGTGTCCTCCAGCATCATACAGCTGTCTGTGCACAGTTAGGTGTCATGTGTCCTCCAGCATCATACAGCTGTCTGTGCACAGTCAGCTGTGTCCTCCAGCATCATACAGCTGTCTGTGCACAGTCAGCTGTGTCATCCAGCATCATACAGCTGTCTGTGCACAGTCAGGTGTGTCCTCCTCATCATACAGCTGTCTGTGCACAGTCAGGTGTGTCCTCCTCCAGCATCATACAGCTGTCTGTGTACAGTCATGTGTCCTCCAGCATCATACAGCTGTCTGTGCACAGTCATGTGTCCTCCAGCATCATACAGCTGTCTGTGCACAGTCATGTGTCCTCCAGGATCATACAGCTGTCTGTGCACAGTCATGTGTCCTCCAGCATCATACAGCTGTCTGTGCACAGTCATGTGTCCTCCAGCATCATACAGCTGTCTGTGCACAGTCATGTGTCCTCCAGCATCATACAGCTGTCTGTGTACAGTCATGTGTCCTCCAGCATCATACAGCTGTCTGTGCACAGTCATGTGTCCTCCAGCATCATACAGCTGTCTGTGCACAGTCAGGTGTCCTCCAGCATCATACAGCTGTCTGTGCACAGTCATGTGTCCTCCAGCATCATACAGCTGTCTGTGCACTGTCAGGTGTGTCCTCCTCCAGGATCATACAGCTGTCTGTGCACAGTCAGGTGTCCTCCAGGATCATACAGCTGTCTGTGCACAGTCAGGTGTGTCCTCCTCCAGGATCATACAGCTGTCTGTGCACAGTCATGTGTCCTCCAGGATCATACAGCTGTCTGTGCACAGTCAGGTGTGTCCTCCTCCAGGATCATACAGCTGTCTGTGCACAGTCAGGTGTGTCCTCCAGGATCATACAGCTGTCTGTGCACAGTCAGGTGTGTCCTCCAGCATCATACAGCTGTCTGTGCACAGTCAGGTGTGTCCTCCTCATCATACAGCTGTCTGTGCACAGTCAGGTGTGTCCTCCTCCAGGATCATACAGCTGTCTGTGTACAGTCATGTGTCCTCCAGCATCATACAGCTGTCTGTGCACAGTCATATGTCCTCCAGGATCATACAGCTGTCTGTGCACAGTCATGTGTCCTCCAGGATCATACAGCTGTCTGTGTACAGTCATATGTCCTCCAGGATCATACAGCTGTCTGTGCACAGTCATATGTCCTCCAGGATCATACAGCTGTCTGTGCACAGTCATGTGTCCTCCAGCATCATACAGCTGTCTGTGCACAGTCATATGTCCTCCAGCATCATACAGCTGTCTGTGCACAGTCATGTGTCCTCCAGCATCATACAGCTGTCTGTGCACAGTCATATGTCCTCCAGCATCATACAGCTGTCTGTGCACAGTCATGTGTCCTCCAGCATCATACAGCTGTCTGTGCACAGTCATGTGTCCTCCAGCATCATACAGCTGTCTGTGCACAGTCAGGTGTGTCCTCCTCCAGCATCATACAGCTGTCTGTGCACAGTCAGGTGTCCTCCAGGATCATACAGCTGTCTGTGCACAGTCATGTGTCCTCCAGGATCATACAGCTGTCTGTGCACAGTCATGTGTCCTCCAGGATCATACAGCTGTCTGTGCACAGTCAGGTGTGTCCTCCAGGATCATACAGCTGTCTGTGCACAGTCATGTGTCCTCCAGGATCATACAGCTGTCTGTGCACAGTCAGGTGTCCTCCAGGATCATACAGCTGTCTGTGCACAGTCAGTGTGTCCTCCAGGATCATACAGCTGTCTGTGCACAGTCAGGTGTGTCCTCCAGGATCATACAGCTGTCTGTGCACAGTCAGGTGTCCTCCAGGATCATACAGCTGTTTGTGCACAGTGAGGTGTGTCCTCCTCCAGCATCATACAGCTGTCTGTGCACAGTCATATGTCCTCCAGGATCATACAGCTGTCTGTGCACAGTCAGGTGTCCTCCAGCATCATACAGCTGTCTGTGCACAGTCAGGTGTGTCCTCCAGGATCATACAGCTGTCTGTGCACAGTCAGTGTGTCCTCCAGGATCATACAGCTGTCTGTGCACAGTCAGGTGTCCTCCAGGATCATACAGCTGTCTGTGCACAGTCAGGTGTCCTCCAGGATCATACAGCTGTTTGTGCACAGTGAGGTGTGTCCTCCTCCAGCATCATACAGCTGTCTGTGCACAGTCATATGTCCTCCAGGATCATACAGCTGTCTGTGCACAGTCAGGTGTCCTCCAGCATCATACAGCTGTCTGTGCACAGTCAGGTGTCCTCCAGGATCATACAGCTGTCTGTGCACAGTCAGGTGTCCTCCAGGATCATACAGCTGTCTGTGCACAGTCAGGTGTCCTCCAGGATCATACAGCTGTCTGTGCACTGTCAGGTGTGTCCTCCTCCAGCGTCGTTCAGTTCGTCGTCGCTTGCGTCGCGCCTCCCTGATGTCGTCAGTCATCCATGGGGCAGAGGGGCGGTCACGCACTCACCTGCTGACAGAGGGGGCGTGACGATCCAGGATCTGCTGCAGGCCCTGGTTGTTGGCGTAGACGAGGGACTCCGCTTCAAGTTCAGGGTCAACGTTGCCAGCCAGAGCAATGAACGTCTGACAGGAAGGCATCAGGGTCGATGTCTTTCAGGTTCCTGGACGTCACGAGCCGCTTAGGAGGTGGTGGCCTGGACATCTTCATACTGCAGACGAGGAGAAAATGGTCAGAGAGACTCACCATATCCTGCACCTGCCTCCACACCGAGGAGGCTGGAGTCGCTGCGGACCACCACCCAGTCCAATATATGGCCCTGGCGGTGAGTGGGTACCGACACCAACTGAGAGAGGCCAAAGTCACCGAGCACAGTCTTCAGGTTCTTCACTTGAGGGTCAGACAAGTTATCAAAATGAAAATTGAAGTCGCCTATGAATGAAACGTCACCACGTGAAGAAACGTAGGTTGACAACAGTTCTGGGAATTCCCGAAGGAAAGCTGAGTTTGACAACTTGTTTTTCTTGCTAGGCGGGGGTCTATGGTCGGCACGATTGGATGTTTTGACAGAGCAGCTTTAATCCATGGTGTTTTGATGGATTCTTCTTTTTCCGGTATCTTTTACGAGGCAGGTTTACACCCATGTTAAACGAACGGAGACGAGCAGTGAGGTCAGGGGTCAAACGCGACGGCTTCACAGCCAACAGTTCATCCCGACTGTAGTGCATACGCACCGGTACAGTTCGCTCACTTTCAATCGGCCGTTGTTGTTGTAAATTGTCACACTGCACGTGCTGTGAACGCTGATCGTCTATCTTCCTTCCTCTCTCCGCAGCTCTCCGTCTTTGTCTTCTTTCAAAACTGGCCTGAAAACTGTTCTCTTCAAAAAATACCTCTGTTCATCTCCTGTGTCTTCTCCCCTTCAGTTCACCCTCTGTTAGTTTTTGCTGAGTTGGTCTATGTGTGGTGCAGTGCGATAATGGGCTAATTGTTTTTTGTCATGGATTTTGTTATGGTTGTGTTTCCACTTTTGTATAATTATGTTGTTTTTCTTCATGATTATTGTATGTATGTTTTTTGTAAAGCGGTGTGAGTCCTGCTGCGCCAGGAGAATGGCGCTATATAAGAGTTATTATTATTATTATTATTATTATTATTATTATTATTATTATCAACAATGGCGATGGCACTTTGTTCATTTGAATGACTTGTGCAGAAAATAAAATGGCCAGGAAAATAAATGGCAAAGGCAATGGGGCCTAAAAAGCCCACCAAATGAATGAGTGACACATCTTGAAACACTTGTCCAAAAATCTCCACACACCAAGCACCACAACCATACAAAGGCAATGGGGCCTAAAAAGCCCACCAAATGAATGAGTCACACATCTTGAAACACTTGTCCCAAAATCTCCACACACCAAGCACCACAACCATACAAACTCAAAACCTGCGGAGGTCAAGCACTCGAACCTTCACGGCGAACGACATTCCCGCCGCAATGTCCGCTTTAGAACCACCAGTCATTGAAAAACCTCAGAGGTCTGATGAGGAGCGCTCTAAGCGGTGTGGCTTTAGAACCACCAGTCAGTGAACAACCTCAGAGGTCTGATGAGGAACGCTCTAAGCGGTGTGGCTTTAGAACCACCAGTCAGTGAACAACCTCAGAGGTCTGATGAGGAGCGCTCTAAGCGGTGTGGCTTTAGAACCACCAGTCAGTGAAAAACCTCAGAGGTCTGATGAGGAGCGCTCTAAGCGGTGTGGCTTTAGAACCACCAGTCAGTGAACAACCTCAGAGGTCTGATGAGGAGCGCTCTAAGTGGTGTGGCTTTAGAACCACCAGTCAGTGAACAACCTCAGAGGTCTGATGAGGAGCGCTCTAAGCGGTGTGGCTTTAGAACCACCAGTCATTGAAAAACCTCAGAGGTCTGATGAGGAGCGCTCTAAGCGGTGTGGCTTTAGAACCACCAGTCAGTGAACAACCTCAGAGGTCTGATGAGGAGCGCTCTAAGCGGTGTGGCTTTAGAACCACCAGTCAGTGAACAACCTCAGAGGTCTGATGAGGAGCGCTCTAAGCGGTGTGGCTTTAGAACCACCAGTCATTGAAAAACCTCAGAGGTCTGATGAGGAGCGCTCTAAGCGGTGTGGCTTTAGAACCACCAGTCAGTGAACAACCTCAGAGGTCTGATGAGGAACGCTCTAAGCGGTGTGGCTTTAGAACCACCAGTCAGTGAACAACCTCAGAGGTCTGATGAGGAGCGCTCTAAGCGGTGTGGCTTTAGAACCACCAGTCAGTGAACAACCTCAGAGGTCTGATGAGGAACGCTCTAAGCGGTGTGGCTTTAGAACCACCAGTCAGTGAACAACCTCAGAGGTCTGATGAGGAGCGCTCTAAGCGGTGTGGCTTTAGAACCACCAGTCAGTGAACAACCTCAGAGGTCTGATGAGGAGCGCTCTAAGCGGTGTGGCTTTAGAACCACCAGTCATTGAAAAACCTCAGAGGTCTGATGAGGAGCGCTCTAAGCGGTGTGGCTTTAGAACCACCAGTCAGTGAACAACCTCAGAGGTCTGATGAGGAACGCTCTAAGCGGTGTGGCTTTAGAACCACCAGTCAGTGAAAAACCTCAGAGGTCTGATGAGGAGCGCTCTAAGCGGTGTGGCTTTAGAACCACCAGTCAGTGAACAACCTCAGAGGTCTGATGAGGAGCGCTCTAAGCGGTGTGGCTTTAGAACCACCAGTCAGTGAACAACCTCAGAGGTCTGATGAGGAGCGCTCTAAGCGGTGTGGCTTTAGAACCACCAGTCAGTGAACAACCTCAGAGGTCTGATGAGGAGCGCTCTAAATGGTGTGCCTTTAGAAGCACCAGTCGTTGAACAACCTCAGAGGTCTGATGAGGAACGCTCTAAGCGGTGTGGCTTTAGAACCACCAGTCAGTGAACAACCTCAGAGGTCTGATGAGGAGCGCTCTAAGCGGTGTGCCTTTAGAAGCACCAGTCAGTGAACAACCTCAGAGGTCTGATGAGGAGCGCTCTAAGCGGTGTGCCTTTAGAAGCACCAGTCAGTGAACAACCTCAGAGGTCTGATGAGGAGCGCTCTAAGCGGTGTGGCTTTAGAACCACCAGTCATTGAAAAACCTCAGAGGTCTGATGAGGAGCGCTCTAAGCGGTGTGGCTTTAGAACCACCAGTCAGTGAAAAACCTCAGAGGTCTGATGAGGAGCGCTCTAAGTGGTGTGGCTTTAGAACCACCAGTCAGTGAACAACCTCAGAGGTCTGATGAGGAGCGCTCTAAGTGGTGTGGCTTTAGAACCACCAGTCAGTGAACAACCTCAGAGGTCTGATGAGGAGCGCTCTAAATGGTGTGCCTTTAGAAGCACCAGTCGTTGAACAACCTCAGAGGTCTGATGAGGAGCGCTCTAAATGGTGTGGCTTTAGAAGCACCAGTCAGTGAACAACCTCAGAGGTCTGATGAGGAGCGCTCTAAGCGGTGTGGCTTTAGAACCACCAGTCAGTGAACAACCTCAGAGGTCTGATGAGGAACGCTCTAAGCGGTGTGGCTTTCAAAACCACCAGCCATCCACAGCAATTTACAGGTGCATTGCGCACACAAAGGGTAGACTAGTTCCGCATTATTAGAGGTACATGTACGCAGTGAACTGCCGCTGAAGTAAAGAACAGCAGGAACGTTCAAAACACTCGCGCTGAAAGATGCAAAAGCACGTAGCCCAATACTCTGCTACGGAGCGCTCTGTAGCGCCACGCCCAAGCAACTTTGTGTGAAATGGACCGAGTTGTCCCTCCCTGGGTGTTCCCTTTGCTGTTAGTTCTTGGTCTGTTCCACTTTCGATGACCTTGTGAAATGACTGAGTTGTCCCGCCCTGGGTGTTCCCTTTGCTGTTAGGTCCTGGTCTGTTCCACTTTCGATGACCTTGCATCATGCACGTGATTTCCCTCACATGACCTTTTAACCCTTTGTCTATCACGATGATGCGGTTTTCTTTTGTGCACTTTGTTGAGAGGAGAAAACATTGTTATGAGGCGAGAAACATGATGCCTGACATTATACTTGCCATTTAATCGATTTGGGGCGCGCGTGCGCGTGCGCATGTATGTGTGAGCGTGTGCGTGTGGTGTGAATGTGTGTGTTTGCGTGCGCGCGCGGTGTGTGGGGGTGGTTGGTGGTTTGTGTGGGGGTGCGTTTGCGTGCGTGTGTGTGTGTGTTGTTGTGTATGTGTTGTGTGTGTGCGTGTGTGGTGTGCGTGCGCGCGCGTGTGTGCGCGTGCGCGTGCGAGTGCGTGTTTGTGTGTGTGTTTGTGTGTGCGTGCGCGTGCGTTTGCGCTTGTGTGTGCGCGTGCGCGTGCGCGCGCGTGAGTGCGTGTGTGTGCGCGTGTGTGTTTGTGCGCGCGCGTGCGTGTGTGCGCGCGTTCGTGCGTTTGGTGTGTGTTGGTGTGTGTGTGTGTTGGTGTGTGTGGTGTGTGTGTTTGTGTGACCATATACGACAACCTAATTTTAGTTCGATTTTATCATGGGACAAAAACTTTGTCTGTGATACAGATAAAAAAAACAACTTGGCAAGACTGGATATCTTTTGAAAAGATGTGTGTTTGTGTGCGAGAGACAGGAGATAGAGAGAGACAGAGAGAGAGAGAGAGAGAGAGAGAGAGAGAGAGAGAGAGAGAGAGAGGAAGAGAGAGAGAGAGAGAGAGAGATAGAGAGAGAGAGAGAGAGAGAGAGAGAACGAACGAGCGAATGTTGTTTAATGATGGAAAAGGAGTAAAGCACACAATGGGCTCTTTTACATCTTGCCCTCAAACGAACATGCAAGAAAATCAATATATTCACAACATAAAAATAATGAAGAAGCATGCAAAAAAATAACCATCGAAGAATTATCCATGAATAAAAAAACATAGATACAACAAAACCGTCTATCTCCCCCTAAAAAAAAAACTAACCCCCGCCCACCCCCCCTCACACACACAAAAGGAATCTAGACCCCCCCCCACCCCATCTAGACTAGAGATCTAACTTACACCCCCCCCCCCCCACCCCCCCCCCCCCCCCCCCCCCCTCCACCGACACACAAAGGAGAGAGAGAGGAGAGAGAGGAGGATCGAGAGAGAGAGAGAGAGAGAGAGAGAGAGAGAGAGAGAGAGAGAGGAAAACACATGAAACAAGGTAAATACACAATTTGTGAATAATTTAACAACACAAATTAGATATAATATGCATACATGTCAACATATCAAAAGTTGAAACATATTTGAAAACTAAGATGGGGGTTAAACAACATTGCTTGTATGTTTCAACATAAGATACTTATTGTACTCCTTTTTAAAAACTTTAATGCTCGAGTACACATTAAAGGAATATGAAAGAGTATTCCATAAGCAGCCACCTGAATATACAAGACTAGATTTTAAAAAGGTCAACTCTTGGAAGAGGTATTTTTATTTTAAAAAACATTACGGACAAGGTTAATTTCAATTTTTTTTTTTTAATGTTGGAGGAGCATTATCGCACATTAATCTAAACATAAAAATTTAGAGAGAGAGGAGAGAGATAGAGAGCGAGAGAGAGAGAGAGAGAGGAGAGAGAGAGCGAGAGAGAGAGAGAGGAGAGAGAGGAGAGAGAGAGAGACAGAGACATAGACAGAGTAGGTGTTCATGGATGCTTGCGTGTGCGCGCGCGCACGTGCGGGTGTCTGCGTGTATGGTTGCACGCATGTATGCACGCGCGAGTATTAAAAATTGTGCATGTGCGTATGTAAGTTTTATAAATCCATATTTCAACCTGTCTTTATCATAATATCACCTGCTTTTCTACCTTTTGGTTTAATTCTGTATGTTGTAATTCTATGCCTTGCCATGTTTGTTTGTATTCTATGTTCGTATATGTCCAAAGGTGCTACCTTTATGTTCAAATCTTTATGTGTATTATCATGCCTTGCCATGATAGTATTCTAAGTTCGTATATGTACAAAGCCAATCAAGGGGACAGACTGAAGGCTAGGCGTTGCCTAAAATCGTTTATTCCTGAAAGGAATAAAGTTAAAGTTTTTCAAGTGTTCATTCAAGTTCTCTCTCTCGTCGCCTCTCGTCTCCTCTCCATCTCTCCTCGATCTCGAAGTCACCCGGGGTCTCCCCTCGACCAGGCTCTGCTCATCATATCACCCCAATCCTTCCTCTCGTCTCGGTCCACCTCAGAAGTCTCCCACTCAGACTCCTCTCTCTCTCCTACTCTCAATCTCTCCCCCTCTCTCTGCTCCTTCGTCAGGCGTCATCTCTCCTCTTCTCTCTCTCATCTCTCTCTCATTTGTTTCACGCATGTGACCGCCACGAGACACGCACGCACACTTTCCAGGAATTTTATTAGATTACGGGAATGAGCTGTCCGCCGTCTCCCTTCATGATCTTATAGAGCCCGTTATTTTAGTGTTATTTTAACAAGGGAAACAGCGCGGAACAGCGTGTGTCATCTTCTACAATTATAAGGACATTTCACAAAACATTCGCCTTCACATTTTCAGAACATCGTACCAAAGGGGATCATGACTGCGTATTCACTCTACACTACTAAAAGAAAGGGGAACTTCCGGCATGAAGCAGGCCTGCGGCTGCGTGTACTAACGGCATGAAGCAGGCCTGCGGCTGCGTGTACTAACAGGGCTGGGGAAAGGATGAAGGAATGGTCCAGAGCAGACTCTTTCCTAGTCTACCCTTTGTGTACTAACAGGGCTGGGGAAAGGATGAAGGAATGGCACAGAGCAGACTCTTTCCTAGTCTACCCTTTGTGTACTAACAGGGCTGGAGAAAAGGATGGAGGATGGTCCAGAGCAACTCTTCCTAGTCTCGCCTTTGTGTACTAACAGGGCTGGGGACGGATGTAGGATGGTCCAGAACAGACTCTTTTCCTAGTCTACCCTTTGGTGTCTAACAGGGTGGGGAAGGAATGGAGGGAATGGCCCAAGCAGACTCTTTCCTATCTACCCTTTGTTGTACTACAGGGCTGGGGAAAGGATGGGGAATGGCACAGGCAGCCTCTTTCCTAGTCTACCCTTTGTGTACTACCAGGGCTGGGAAAGAGAATGGAGAATGGCACAGAGCAACTCTTTCCTAGTCTCCCTTTGTTACTAATAGGTGGGGAAAAGGATGGAGGAATGGCCCAGAGCACTCTTTCCTAGTCTACCCTTTGTGTACAACAGGGCTGGGTAAAGGATTGGGCTGTCCAGAGCAGACTCTTTCCTAGTCTACCGCTTTGGTGTACTAACAGGGTGGGAAAGGATTGGAGGAATGATCCCCAGAGCAGAACTCTCTTCCTAGTCCTTACCCATTTGGTGTTTCTAACAGGGCTGGGGAAGGTGGGAGGCATGCACAAGCGACTATCTTTCCTAGTCTACACCCCTTTGTGATTCTACGGCTGGGGAAAGGATGGAGGAATGGCGACAGAGCACTCGTTCCTAGTCTACCCTTTGTGTACTAACAGGGCTGGGAAAGGCTGAAGGAATGGCACCAGAGCAAGACTCTTTCCTAGTCTATCCCTTTTGTGTTACGAACGGGGGCTGGGGAAAGGATGAAGGAATTGTCCAGAGCGGAACTCTTTCCCTGAGTCTGACCCTTTGTGTACTAACAGGGCTGGTGAAAGGATGGAGAATATGGCACAGAGTCAGAACTCTTTCCTAGTCCTACCCTATTGTTACTAACGGGCTGGGGAGAAGGATAGGTGGAATGACCAGGCGGCCTCTTTTCCTAGTCTCCCTTTGTGTACTAACAGGGCTGGGGAAATGATGGAGGAATGGCACAGAGCAGACTCTTTTCCTAGTCCTACCCTTTGGTGGACTACAGGGCCTGGGAAAGGATGGAGGTGAATTGCCAGAGCAGACTCTTTCTAGGTCTACCCTTTATGTGTACTACGGCTGGAGGAATGGATGAAGGAATGGCACAGCGACTCTTTCCTAGTACTACCCTTTGTGTACTACAGGGTGGGGAAAGGATGAAGAATGGTCCAGAGCAGACTCTTTCCTAGTCTACCCTTTGTGTCCTAACGGGCTGGGGAAAGGATGAGGAATGGCACAGAGCATACCTCTTTCTGTCTACCCTTTGTGGACTAACAGGGGCTGGGAAAGGATGGAGGAAGGGACAGAGCGGGCTCTTTCTAGTCGCCCAAGAAATCGTAGATAACGTATATTACGATAACGTATAGTGAGATAACTTATAGTAGATAACTTATTAGTAATAACTTATACTAGATAACTTTAGTAGATAACTTATAGTCTATAACATATAGTAGATCTTTATAGTAGTATTAGACCTTATGTAATAGCATATAGTAGATAGACTTATAAGTAGATAACGTTATCGTATATAAACATATAGTACGATAACTTCTAGTAGCATAACACTATAGTAGATAAGTTATAGTAATGCCTATATAGATAACGTATCGTACATAACTTAATAAAAGATACTTATTAGATAACTTATGACAAATACTTTATATAGGTAAACTTATACAAGATACTAAATAATTTGTTTAATTTTTTTTTTCATTGAACTTTTTTTTTCAGTTTACAAGTTTTGGGCAAGATAAAGAAACTACGCAATATATTAAAGAAAAAAAATAAAAAAATAAAAAATAAAAAATAAAACCCATACACACCCTCCAACAACCATATAATAAAACATATTAAATGCAATCAACAATGTTTGCCTCTGTGTGTTTTTGAAGGGAGAAGAGAGGAGGACACTCACAGATAGCAAGCAGAAGAGAGAGAAGAAGAGAGAGCGAGAGAGAACAGGAGACGAAGAGAGAGAGAGAGAGAGAGAGAGAGAGTAGAGAGAGGATAGAGAGTGGCGGTTGGATGTATGTGTTCATCTATTTTATTTTATTTTCCATCATTATGTACAGATATGATGGCCGTCAACTTCGAATATTACATTGATATGGCCTACAATTGATCCCATTTTTGTTATGAACCTGGCATGTTTTTCAGACATAAGAAGATTGCAATTTTCAACCGTTTCCGGGGTGCAGTAAATACTGTTCAGTGAACCATTAAGGTAAAACAAAAATCCCAACATGATTGGTTGTATATGCTTCCCCTTTCATACAACATCTGAGTAATCCCAATACTTAATGAGGCATTTAATCTTCAATGTTGTATCGATATTGTATTTTTTCTCAAAAATACATTGAATAATCCTGGAGTGTTTCATTCATCTTGAAGTGTATATATAATATTTAGCCAAATAATGAGAATGAAATAAATACTGAATCGTTACTTATATTTATTTATATCGAAGCCCATTAATACCAATTTTCAGTCCACAAGATTAGTGGCATTGGTAGCTTTTTCTTTAAACATATTTTAATGCATGTCAAGAATCGAACATGTGTACATTTCCAGAATATGTGATCACTACTGTCTTTTTCTAGTCCACCCAAAATATCATTTATCACTGTTGTTAACCCCCATTTTTCCTCAAAGATTATATTTGATTTCCCAGACCCTCTAGTACAGTATTTAGCTTAAACCAGTTCAATTTGATGTCATGTATTTTAATGGCGCATACCAAACACAAATTTCCCAATCATGATTTATTGAGAGCTTTTAAATCCCATTTACTGCAGCATTTTGGGGGAACATTGTTTTTCCATTAATATATCATAGATACAAGCTTTGAGCCTTTGTGAGTACAAGTAGTTTTTTATGTAAAATGTTGAATTAATTTACTTCGTGTCCTTAGGGGTACATTACTTCTTTTCATATACTCTGATATAGCGATTTATTCCTGCATGCGATATAAAATCAATTAATAATCATTATATTTTTTGGCTTGACTGTATGATAAGAGAGAACTGTCTGTATCGTTAAGGAAATGCCGCAATACAGGTCCATTTCATGTTAGTTAGATTTTTTGAAATCGGCATAGGTTTTTTTCCAATTAGAATTCTTTATTACAACAGATAGGTTCAGCTAATTTTTTCAGCAGGTTTTTTCAGGTGCGACATTTATCATCAAATTCTTTATAAGCCTCATATACATCCCACCAAAATAGGTTTCTATTTTGTGAATTGAGACACATATTCTGGTCAATGTGTTAATCAAAGCCACTGTAGTAAAGTTGGTTATTAATATATTTTTCCATTTGTGAGTACCGTTTCAGTTTTACGCCATCCATGTTAAGTTTTAAAGTATTATACATGTTTTTTATATCTGGAAGACCAATCCTCCTTTGTACTATTATTTGATGCCGTTTTCCGACTAAATTTATCTGTTTCTTATTCCAATGAATTATAACAATTCTTTTGCAATGTTTTGAACGAAAATGTCTGGTGTTTGGGCAGTAGAGCCAAAATGAGTTTAATTTATTGAAGTATAAGATATTTTAAGACGGCTATCCTTCCAGTGGAGTGATCTGACGTTTCACCCAAATTTTAAAATACTGTTTAATTTCTGCTAATTTGTCCTGAAAATTAATTACTACCATTCTTTTAGGTCGTTAGCAAACAATATTCACTAAGATTTTAAATTTTGTAGGTTCAGTCAAAACCTAAATGTCGCATATATTTAATCTAGAGTCTTTTTATTACCTAACAAATTACACTATGTTGCCAGAATTTAATGAAGCTGAAAACGTGATCCAAGTTAAGATAGAATATTTACGCACCTTTTCAAAAGACGTTTTTATCACCTGCCCTAAAACCTCGGTGTCGTCTGCATATTTGTGTTAGTTTATGTTTCGCTACCATTCATTATTATTTCCTTTAAATATCTTGTATGTGTCTCTATCATTATCTAGTATTTCTACACATAATATGACAGGTACGGGAGAGGGACTCTCCCTTGCCTCAGCGCTCTCCCTTAATTTCAAACCCGTTTCACTACGACACAAGATTTAATATTTTCTATAAAATTGTATTAATCCACAAACATATGTCTGAGCTTAAACCCAAATGCTTTTTTAATGACTTTTTTCATGAATCCCAATTATTGTATCAAATGCTTTCTCGAAATCAGACGTTGAATAACATTCCCGGTAAATTATGCTGTTTCTAATTGCTATGTTCCGTATATTAATCTAATGATTATCTCTCATATTCTATTTTCTATACATCCCGTTTGATCTTCCATTAATGAGTGTTGGCAGGGACATCTTTTGATACGATTTGCAGATTGCAGACAGTCCAATCTTATATACTACATTTAGAATGTGAAATAGGCCTCCAATTTTTAACAGAACGGTCTTGGTTTATCTCCTGTAAGGAAATACAAAATATTATCCATTCTTTTTGTGGACTCGAAGTTCTCCTTTTTTAACCCGAGGTTCAGTGCTCTTGAACAACCAATGTACCAATTAGTTTTCCAAAAGAACTTAAATAAACTCAATTTGAAACCATCCGTTGCAGGGCTCTTATTTGTTTTCTATTCCTTTTAAAACTTCTGTGCTTCTTCAAGATAATTTCACCTTCTCAATTCGTTTAGCGTTCTGTATCATTTCAACATGGATATCGTGTTACCAAATCTGTCTTTCACGTCTTCTACTTCCGTTTTCGTGTACAATGATTGTAAAAATTAAGAACTATCTTGAATTAATCTATTTCTGATTTGTTAGTACAATTTATCTTGCTGATCAATTAACTTAGCCCATATATATTTACTTACAAATGCCTTTTCTCGAGATTACAAAATAGCTACTAACTTTTTTCTCCTCGAGGCTACCACCTAGCCCCACGAACCTAAGAAAACACCTTCCAATGCGTTTTTTCCTCCTTTTTCTTTTAACTTTTGTCTATCGTAGTTTCTAAAGCTTTTTGCATCCTCCTTCACATGTACTTTAGGTTTGCTTCAATCTACGAATATCTTATTCTAGCTGGCTTTTCTTCTTCTTTACTCTTTTTAAATTGTTGTCAATATGGCAAATATTCTTATATCTCATTTCATAAGTAGGAAATCAAGAATCTTCTCATCGTGACTGACTTTTAAATCTTCATCTTTCATCATTAACGTTTTCATTGATTACAATATTCTTCAATTACATTCCTTATTTCACTTCAACTGCAATTCAACATATCTGGCTGTCAAAATTTTACATATGTATTACGGTATCTGAAATCCAGAAAAATATAATCTAGCTTGCTTAGGGATTTAGTCTTCGCCAAGAATACCGTCAGAGCAATTCAGGGTTCTTTCTCACCAAATAAAAAAAATTCCATTTACATTCTAGATCTCATCATACTTTCACAACTTCTTTTTGCCTTTGGGTTATTAACATGCTTGTAATTATGGCAGTCCTTTCACGCGGATTAAGTACAAAGTTAAAATCGCAACCCATTATAACGTTTTCTGTACTAAAAACTATTAATTCTTTTGTTTTTTCAAGTTATTGTAAAATTCCGGTAATTATCTTTGATTAGGGCCCATAAACATTAATCTAAAAGAAAATCTTTCCCATAGTTTCAATGAGCTATCCTATGTAATTCCCACAGTCATCTTTAGTATTCGGTTTTATACCTTACGCTCAAAATTCCGTTTAAATAGAATTCCACCCCTGCTAGAATTAGACCCCCGGGAGGGAGGGGGGGGTTTGTAACTTGGAGAATTACGGCTGAAATACCCCCGATTCTTGCTAAACGTTTTTCTTTTACTATTTTTTTGTTTGAAAATTGTTATTCTTGAAAAGTCAAATTGAATATTTTTATTTTATATTCCTTACGTAATGAAAAACATCACGCCTTTTTCGAGAGTCATTGAGGCCCTGCCATTAACGGAAACGTAAATAATTTTTCATCGTATACACATATAGTAGATACTTATAGTAGATCATTATACATAGTATCATTACCGTCATAGTAAGATTAACTTATAGTAGATACTTATATGTAAATAAACGGTATAGTAAGTACCTTATAGTAGATAACGTTAGTAAGATTACCGCATGTAGAATAACGTATAGTAGATACCTTATCGTAGATCACAGTATAGTAATACGCATAGTAGCTAACGTATAGTAGATAACGCATAGTAGATACGTGTAGTAGATCTTAATAGTAGATAACCTATAATAGATACTTCTAGTAGATAGCGTGTAGTAGCTAATAACGTATAGTATAGAAAACGTAATTAGTTAATAACTTATGTAGATAACGTATAGTAGAATACGTATTGTAGTAACTTATAACTTATAGTAGATAACTATTAGTAGATATAACTTATAGTAGATAACTATAGTAGATAACTGATAGTAATAACGTATCAGTCATACTACTTATATTAGGATAACGATATCGCTAGAAACTCATAGTAGATAACGCCATAGTAGATAACTTTAAAGATAGATAACTTTATACGTAGTATACTTATAGTAGATAACCTAAGTAGATAACTTATAGTAGATACACCTATATTAGATAACTTATAAGTAGATAGCGTTGGTAGTAGGAGTAACTTATAGTAGATAACCTATGTAATAACTTATAGTAGAATAACGTGTAGTAATAACTTATAGTAATAACCTAAGTAGATCACACTTATAGTAGATAGCGTATAGTAAACATAACTTAATAGTAATAACGTTATAGTAGCTAACCTATTGTAGATACTTTAGTCATATAACGTATAGTCGATAACTCATAGTAAGATACTTATATTAGATAACCTATAGTAGATACTTTAGTATATACGTGTAGTAGAATAACCTTAGTAGATAACTTATAGTTAGATAACCGTGTAGTCTACCTTATATAGATAACCTATTAGTAGATACTTATAGTAGATAACTTATGGGTAGATACTTATAGTAGATACCTATAGTAGATAACTTATAGTATATAACGTGTAGTAGCTAACTTATGTAGATAACCATATAGTAGAATAACCTATAGTAGATAACTTTGATCTGTAGATAACGTATCTGTAGATAACGATAGTCGATAACTGACGTAGTAAATACCGTATAGTAGCATACCCTATAGGTATGATTCTTAATTAGATAACGTGTAGTAGATAACTTATAGTAGATAACCTGATAGTATATTGAACTATAGTAGATAACGGTAGTAGATGCTTGTAGTAGAAAATGATAACTGGATAGTTCTGTAGGGTGTCTTGGTCTACCTTTTGTGTACCGCCTTCCTTCGTTCTGTATCTTTCTTTCTCCTTGCTCTCTTTTTCCTGTGATGTTTCTTCAAACTGGTCATCATGGTTACTAACAATAACTGCACATTCTCGCTGTCTACGTTTTCTTTAACGCATTGGTTTTGGATTGTATTTCGTTTCTAGTTTTGAAAAAACCGATTACACTACATGTTGCTTTTTCTTTATAAGATTATTAACATTGAAGTATTATAGTGTACATTTTGCAGATAATAAAACAATGTCCTTATCATTGGGATAGTTAAATAGGGATAATTTAAATTGTGATAAGTTAAATTGTGATAAGTTTAAATTTTGGGATAAGCTGAAATTGTGAGAATTTAAATTGTGGGATAAGTTAAATTGTGATACATTGACTTGTTCTCTCTCTCTCTCCCCTCCTCTCTCGCAC
>CM065680.1:105084126-105085790 GCA_017654935.2 Phymorhynchus buccinoides | reverse complement strand
AACACAGGCAAATATTCATAATAGAGGCTGTAAAGCGACATTATACCTACTCCATAACACAGAGGATACGATGCAAAATCCACAGTGTGTAACGTGAAAGCGACACCATTGTGAGCTTGCCTCTTACCACTCACGGATGTCACGTGACACCAAACACGGCAGGTTGTGAAGCATTCTGCTCTGGGGGTGAGGGTGGTTTGAAGGTCTCTGTGGAGTTACTATCCACCATGGAAAACAATAAACGCTTGAAGCACAATTAACAGGAGTCGGATTCGTCCAAGTCTATGGTGGTCCAAATGATCCTTTAAAACGGTTCATGCACCAACATCTCATCCCTAAACGTGTTCCAACCGTTTGAAAGATAACAGGACTTCCATGACCACCAGGTAAACTGTTTATCCGCAATTATCTTGCACGGTATGTGAGGGATTATCTCGGCGACTTAGGCCTGCTGATCCACAGTCAACATGGTGTGTTATAGTTATGGCAGATCATTCAAAATTGTAGTGTCATCTCCAGGCCAGCCCTACAGAGCCCTTCAGCTGCCACATGGGCCACCGAGCCACGATGCATCCCTGTCCCCACCCACACTGTCTCCACACCAACCCTGTGAGAGTACAGAGACTTAGGGAGAGCAGGACAAACAGTCTTCAGAGAAGAAAGCCCCTCACTCAAAGCGTTTGACGTTTGAACTGCTCGCAAGTGAGCGGCACGGGCTTGCACAATCGTTCAAACCTTTCTGCCCCCCCCCAGTCGCATATTCCCCTCAAGAGTACGTTTATGCGATTCCACCACTGTATATCAATCCTCCCCTCCCCATCTACGGTATATATCTCCCCCCTCCCCCTCACACTCTGGACTCGAAGGAACTGTTCTCTGAAGGCCGGTCATTGCCCCCAAACTGCCCCCCGCTGAAGACGACCCCGCGGAGGAGAAAACTGTGATAGTAGGGGGGACTGTTTACCCGGGGGAGGTTGTGAGGTGGGGTCCGTGGTGGGCAGCATCGAACAGTTGGTCAGTGGCGACTGTGGTTCCCCACACGAGGGTTATGGAGTGTACATCACGGGTGGTCGGGGCCTGAAGTACTCCGAAGGTTGGCACCAACAAGACGGTGGGAGGGGGATGTAAAAACCAATGTCGCCATGGTGGGGCCGTGGTGAGAGGGACAGGGGTGGGGGGAAATGGGCATCCGAAAACCAATGTAGTCACTCTCTCTGTCCTCCCTCCCCTCCTCAAACACCTTCTCTCGTTCTGGTAGTAACCTGCAACACCACAGACAGATGGGGCTGAGTGGACAAGACACGCACACAAACAGATACAAAGTCACACAGAAAAAGAAGCCTGGTGTCATTTAAAAACACCAAATCAGCTGCACCGCTCTTTGTCCAGAACCCTGATGTCATTTGAAAACACCAAATCAGCTGCACCTCTCTTTGTCCAGAACCCTGGTGTCATTTAAAAACACCAAATCAGCTGCACCTCTCTTTGTCCAGAACCCTGGTGTCATTTAAAAACACCAAATCAGCTGCACCTCTCTTTGTCCAAGATACACACACTTCCGTAAGCCCAAGTAGAAATATATGTCTGCACACAAACGCATACAACGCAAACACATATAAACATACAATCTACACACACGCATATAAGCACACACACACACACAC
>CM065680.1:105046626-105074126 GCA_017654935.2 Phymorhynchus buccinoides | reverse complement strand
CTCTGTTTTTGAATACCACAGTTCTCTGTCTGTTTTTGAACACCACAGTTCTCTGTCTGTTTTTGAACACCACAGTTCTCTGTCTGTTTTTGAACACCACAGTTCTCTGTCTGTTTTTCAATACCACAGTTCTCTGTCTCTGTTTTTGAACACCACAGTTCTCTGTCTCTGTTTTTGAACACCACAGTTCTCTGTCTCTGTTTTTCAATACCACAGTTCTCTGTCTCTGTTTTTGAACACCACAGTTCTCTGTCTCTGTTTTTGATCATCACAGTTCTCTGTCTCTGTTTTTGAACACCACAGTTCTCTGTCTGTTTTTGATCATCACAGTTCTCTGTCTCTGTTTTTGAACACCACAGTTCTCTGTCTGTTTTTGAACACCACAGTTCTCTGTCTGTTTTTGAATACCACAGTTCTCTGTCTGTTTTTGAACACCACAGTTCTCTGTCTCTGTTTTTGATCATCACAGTTCTCTGTCTCTGTTTTTGAACACCACAGTTCTCTGTCTGTTTTTGAACACCACAGTTCTCTGTCTGTTTTTGAACACCACAGTTCTCTGTCTCTGTTTTTGAACACCACAGTTTTCTGTCTCTGTTTTTGAACACCACAGTTCTCTGTCTGTTTTTGAACAACACAGTTCTCTGTCTGTTTTTGAATACCACAGTTCTCTGTCTGTTTTTGATCATCACAGTTCTCTGTCTCTGTTTTTGAACACCACAGTTCTCTGTCTGTTTTTGAACACCACAGTTCTCTGTCTGTTTTTGAACACCACAGTTCTCTGTCTCTGTTTTTGAACACCACAGTTTTCTGTCTCTGTTTTTGAACACCACAGTTCTCTGTCTGTTTTTGAACACCACAGTTCTCTGTCTGTTTTTGAACACCACCGTTCTCTGTCTCTGTTTTTGAACATCACAGTTCTCTGTCTGTTTTTGAACACCACAGTTCTCTGTCTGTTTTTGAACACCACAGTTCTCTGTCTGTTTTTGAATACCACAGTTCTCTGTCACTGTTTTTGAACACCACAGTTCCCTGTCTCTGTTTTTGAACAACACAGTTCTCTGTCTCTGTTTTTGAACATCACAGTTCTCTGTCTGTTTTTGAACAACACAGTTCTCTGTCTCTGTTTTTGAACATCACAGTTCTCTGTCTCTGTTTTTGAACAACACAGTTCTCTGTCTCTGTTTTTGAATACCACAGTTCTCTGTCTGTTTTTTAACACCACAGTTCTCTGTCTCTGTTTTTGATCATCACAGTTCTCTGTCTCTGTTTTTGATCATCACAGTTCTCTGTCTGTGTTTTTGAACACCACAGTTCTCTGTCTCTGCTTTTGATCATCACAGTTCTCTGTCTCTGTTTTTGAACACCACAGTTCTCTGTCTCTGTTTTTGAACACCACATTTCTCTGTCTCTGTTTTTGAACACCACAGTTCTCTGTCTCTGTTTTTGAACACCACATTTCTCTGTCTCTGTTTTTGAACACCACAGTTCTCTGTCTGTTTTTGAACACCACAGTTCTCTGTCTGTTTTTGAACAACACAGTTCTCTGTCTCTGTTTTTGAACATCACAGTTCTCTGTCTGTTTTTGAACAACACAGTTCTCTGTCTCTGTTTTTGAATACCACAGTTCTCTGTCTGTTTTTTAACACCACAGTTCTCTGTCTCTGTTTTTGATCATCACAGTTCTCTGTCTCTGTTTTTGATCATCACAGTTCTCTGTCTGTGTTTTTGAACACCACAGTTCTCTGTCTCTGTTTTTGATCATCACAGTTCTCTGTCTCTGTTTTTGAACACCACAGTTCTCTGTCTCTGTTTTTGAACACCACAGTTCTCTGTCTCTGTTTTTGAACACCACAGTTCTCTGTCTCTGTTTTTGAACACCACATTTCTCTGTCTCTGTTTTTGAACACCACAGTTCTCTGTCTGTTTTTGAACACCACAGTTCTCTGTCTGTTTTTGAACATCACAGTTCTCTGTCTGTTTTTGAACACCACAGTTCTCTGTCTCTGTTTTTGAACATCACAGTTCTCTGTCTGTTTTTGAACATCACAGTTCTCTGTCTGTTTTTGAATACCACAGTTCGTCTGACTATGTCATATCTTTACTTGAATTTCATAAATTAGCCGTTTCAAAAAGAAGACATTAAGCAGAAATGCAGAACTGAAGTCTCACCGTTTACTTCTTTGTTCTACTACTACGGTCCATTTGTTTGTAAATGTTGGTAAAATTGAAAACAAGGCATGCTTTTTAAGCATACAGTTCCTTCTCTAACACAAACATCGTCACAACGAATGAAGTCAAGTTGAAAAGACATTGTAATGATGAAATAACCACTGCATGCCAGAGAAAACATCAGGCAATTGTACAAATATGTTAACCACAGGTTACCAAAACAAATGATAGTAAAAGACAACTAGAATATAGATGGAAACAATTGTTAACACTATCATACATATGGTCACAAAGGAAATGGCAACAAGAAGAAAAACGAACAAAGTTTTCAACATTTAAGACAGTAGTATAACTACAATATGTAGTTAATAAAACAGAACTGAAAGCCATTCAAACGATTTGTTCAGAAAATAATCAACTCGCTTAGTACTCCCTCCTCCCTCTTCCTACACTTTGCTGTGTTTTCGACAACTTAAGAGTATCCCCATTATTGTTGAATGTTAAAATATCGACCTCTGTACCTCCCCCCTCATCAGTTGTTACATTCATTCATTGTCTGCCGAGAACAACAAAACACAACCCGTTAAAAGCGTGCAGTTATTCTCTATTGCTAGAAAATGGTGTGGAAGTAAGATGATCATACTATATTCAGTGAAAATGCAAGCATTTAATGACTCATTGAGAAAGAGAGAGACTCAACTCAAAACTCAACTCAACTCAACCATTTTAATGATTAGGCCTTGTGCCCGTATCACATATGGGTAGGGGGGGAGGGAGTATATAAATCATAACATAAACAAAAGTGTTTTGTTTTATAGGATAATAGAAAAGAATAAGGAAATGCGGCATTGCGAGTAAACATGAAATAAATGTGAGAGAGAGAGAGAGAGAGAGAGAGAGAGAGAGAGAGAGAGAGAGAGAGAGAGAGAGAGAGAGAGAGAGAGAGAGAGAGAGAGAGAGAGAGAGAGAGAGAGAGAGAGAGAGAGGCAGATAGACAGACAGAGACAGAGACAGAGAGAGTAGAGAGAGAGAGAGTGAGAGAGAGACAGAGAGAGAGAGAGAGAGACAGACAGAGAGAGAGAGAGAGAGAGAGAGAGAGAGAGAGAGAGAGAGAGAGAGAGAGAGAGAGAGAGAGAGAGAGAGAGAGAGAGAGAGAGAGAGAGAGAGAGAGAGAGAGAGAGAGAGAGAGAGAGACAGAACAGAGACAGAGAGCATAATAGGATAAAAAAAAACAAATAGCAGAGAAACAGACACGTCTGTTAGAACTGCAGACAACATCCCATAAAATAAACCAGAGACAAAGTCCCGTCACTATGGGACCAGAAACATGCAGCATGCCAGCAGAGGAGTCCTACTCTGAGGAATGACCAGAACGGACACATCTGCGGGAAATTCTGCCAACCAATAACATCGAAAAGAAAGGACACTTCTGCTGGTACCTTGCTAGACACAAACAACCGGCTACGGTCCACGGTCTGATAGGATCTACAGTAGAGTAGGCCCATTGTTCTACATCACACATGGTGTGCTTAGTTTAACGTTGTGACTAAGGTCTGATAGGATCTACAGTAGAGTAGGCCCATTGTTCTACATCACACATGGTGTGCTTAGTTTAACGTTGTGACTAAGGTCTGATAGGATCTACAGTAGAGTAGGCCCATTGTTCTACGTCACACATGGTGTGCTTAGTTTCACGTTGTGACTAAGGTCTGATAGGATCTACAGTAGAGTAGACCCATTGTTTGTTCTACGTCACACATGGTGTGCTTAGTTTAACGTTGTGACTAAGGTCTGATATGATCTACAGTAGATTAGGGCCAATGTTCTACATCACACATGGTGTGCTTAGTTTAACGTTGTGACTAAGGTCTGATAGGATCTACAGTAGAGTAGGCCCATTGTTCTACGTCACACATGGTGTGCTTAGTTTCACGTTGTGACTAAGGTCTGATATGATCTACAGTAGAGTAGGCCCATTGTTTGTTCTACATCACACATGGTGTGCTTAGTTTCACGTTGTGACTAAGGTCTGATAGGATCTACAGTAGAGTAGGGCCAATGTTCTACATCACACATAGTGTGCTTAGTTTAACGTTGTGACTAAGGTCTGATAGGATCTACAGTAGAGTAGGCCCATTGTTCTACATCACACATAGTTTGCTTAGTTTAACGTTGTGACTAAGGTCTGATATGATCTACAGTAGAGTAGGCCCATTGTTCTACATCACACATAGTGTGCTTAGTTTCACGTTGTGACCACTCCTTTGTTTTGTCCACTGATATGCTACGGGGCATGCGAGGTAAGAAACACATCATAGGAAACTAAAGGGCAGAGGTCACGGCCATGCATGAGTCAGTGTGACGTCATGCACTGCGTTAATGTGACGTCATGCACAGAATGGAGTGACGTCACTACCTCTCCCTGGGCCCCTGGGGGCAGCATTTCCACGCCGTCCATGGGCACAAGGTCAAGGTCAGAGCCGTGGAAACTCTCATCCGGGATCCTCTTCAACACATCGCCCTGGGTAGCACAAACACATCCCTAAGGCTGCAGCATAGAGACCAGTGAACCACGTGGCCCTGAGTAATGTCATGTCATGTCATAACATATAATGTAGTCACAACTGTGGACATTCTCCTCCGGGATCCTCTTCAACACATCGCCCTGGGTAGCACAAACATGTCCCTAAGGCTGCAGTCACACAGACTTATGAAAACAAAGAAAGACTGGAAGCACTAAGCTTAGAAAGCTTCAGTATTGTCAAGCTTCAATTGACAGAACACAATATTTTGTAGCTAGGCATTAGCAAGAAGCCATCACCTTCCTACCTTCCCCCAAACAAACAACTAAACATATGATGGACAGGAGAAAATGAAAAAGCTCACAACTGTAAAGTCCCAAACACCTTTCAATGCTAACTGCATTCTCAAAACATAGCATTGCTCCCTAGAGCATAAAGCCAAGAAGATCATTTGTTTGTGAGATAATAAACATATTATGTGTTAAACCAGGCAGACAGACAGACAGCACACAGACAGGAGACTAATTGACACAGAGGTTACACTGTACCACGAGGTATCTCCAACAGCAGACCAATTGACACAGAGGTTACACTGTACCACGAGGTATCTCCAACAGCAGACCAATTGACACAGACAGAGGTTACACTGTACCACGAGGTATCTCCAACAGCAGACCAATTGACACAGACAGAGGTTACACTGTACCACGAGGTATCTCCAACAGCAGACCAATTGACACAGAGGTTACACTGTACCACAAGGTATCTCCAACAGCAGACCAATTGACACAGAGGTTACACTGTACCATGAGGTATCTCCAACAGGAGACTGATTGACACAGAGGTTACACTGTACCACGAGGTATCTCCAACAGGAGACTGATTGACACAGACAGAGGTTACACTGTACCACGAGGTATCTCCAACAGGAGACTGATTGACACAGACAGAGGTTACACTGTACCACGAGGTATCTCCAACAGGAGACTAATTGACACAGACAGAGGTCACCCTGTACCACGAGGTATCTTCAACAGCAGACTGATTGACACAGACAGAAGTTACACTGTACCACGAGGTATCTCCAACAGCAGACTGATTGACACAGAGAGAGGTTACACTGTACCACGAGGTATCTCCAACAGGAGACTGATTGACACAGACAGAGGTTACACTGTACCATGAGGTATCTCCAACAGGAGACTGATTGACACAGACAGAGGTTACACTGTACCACGAGGTATCTCCAACAGCAGACTGATTGACACAGACAGAGGTTACACTGTACCACGAGGTATCTCCAACAGGAGACTGATTGACACAGAGAGAGGTTACACTGTACCACGAGGTATCTCCAACAGGAGACTGATTGACACAGACAGAGGTTACACTGTACCATGAGGTATCTCCAACAGGAGACTGATTGACACAGACATATGTTACACTGTACCACGAGGTATCTCCAACAGGAGACTGATTGACACAGAGGTTACACTGTACCATGAGGTATCTCCAACAGGAGACTGATTGACACAGACAGAGGTTACACTGTACCACGAGGTATCTCCAACAGCAGACTGATTGATACAGACAGAGGTTACACTGTACCACGAGGTATCTCCAACAGCAGACTGATTGACACAGAGGTTACACTGTACCACGAGGTATGTCCAACATGAGACTAATTGACACAGAGGTTACACTGTACCACAAGGTATCTCCAACAGCAGACTGATTGACACAGAGGTTACACTGTACCACGAGGTATCTCCTACAGGAGACTGATTGATACAGACAGAGGTTACACTGTACCACGAGGTATCTCCAACAGCAGACCAATTGACACAGACAGAGGTTGCACTGTACCACGAGGTATCTCCAACAGGAGACTGATTGACACAGAGGTTACACTGTACCACGAGGTATCTCCAACAGCAGACCAATTGACACAGACAGAGGTTACACTGTACCACGAGGTATCTCCAACAGGAGACTGATTGACACAGAGGTTACACTGTACCACGAGGTATCTCCAACAGGAGACTGATTGACACAGAGGTTACACTGTACCACGAGGTATCTCCAACAGGAGACTGATTGACACAGACAGAGGTTACACTGTACCACGAGGTATCTCCAACAGCAGACTGATTGACACAGACAGAGGTTACACTGTACCACGAGGTATCTCCAACAGCAGACTGATTGACACAGACAGAGGTCACACTGTACCTGCACCACGAGGTATCTCCCCGGGTCCCTGGCCATCTTGGCAAACTCCTCAGTCAGTTCCTTGAAGGACGGCCGACTGTCCGCATCCAGCATCCAGCCTGTCAGACATAGAGATGGCATAGAGATGACAGAGATGACATAGATATTACAAACTCCTCTCTGTCAGACAGAGATGGCATAGAGATGACAGAGAGATTACAAACTCCTCGGTCAGTTCCTTGAAGGACGGACGATTCTCGGCATCCAACATCCAGCCTGCCAGACTGCAACATCAATCTAACAGTAGAACAATATCATCACTGAATTGAAGCGCATGGAAATCAATATAAAGACGACTATGGACTAATGACAAACTGCCCAGATGATGTACACACAGACAGGCAGTTAGAAAGAGAGATGCACAGACAAGCACAGCCAAACAGATGCAGAACTGATGCACAGACAGACGCCGTCAAGAGAGTGACTTACATTTGATCATGATCATGTAGACGTCAATGGTGCAGATGACAGGCTGTGGCAGCCTCTCCCCTTTCTCCAGCAGTCCTGGCACATCTCTGGCCCTGATGTTGTCATAGGGCTTCTGACCATACGTGAATAGCTCCCAGGCTGTCACACCTGGCACATATACATTAAACCACGCATGTAGTGCATACTGTACAGTATTGTACTATAGTGTGTTAATACAGTCCTGGCACATCTCTGGCCCTGATGTTGTCATTGGGCTTCTGACAGTACTTGAATAACTCCCAGGCTGTCACATCTGGCACATATACATCATGCTAATCATGCAGTGTATATTGTACACTATAGTGTGTCAATACAATCCGCCACATGTCTATCTCTGATGTTGTCATAGGGCTTCTGACCGCCTCAGTGGTGGATGACCATTGTGAATACTGCAGGCAACGTTACTTATAGGTCAATGTTAGCGGTGAACGTAAACCGCCTCAGTGGTGGATGACCATATTGAATACTGCAGGCAACGTTACTTATAGGTCAATGTTAGCGGTGAACGTAAACCGCCTCAGTGGTGGATGACCATTGTGAATACTGCAGGCAACGTTACTTATAGGTCAATGTTAGCGGTGAACGTAAACCGCCTCAGTGGTGGATGACCATATTGAATACTGCAGGCAACGTTACTTACAGGTCAATGTTAGCGGTGAACGTAAACCGCCTCAGTGGTGGATGACCATATTGAATACTGCAGGCAACGTTACTTACAGGTCAATGTTAGCGGTGAACGTAAACCGCCTCAGTGGTGGATGACCATATTAAATACTGCAGGCAACGTTACTTACAGGTCAATGTTAGCAGTGAACCTAAATAGCCCTTTTTCAGCTGCATGAAAAGAAAAGGTGTTTCAGATGCGCTTAAAAGTCTTGAAGAATAAAGATAATCTAAACAGTGTTCTTTAACATTAATTGTTGATATCTGCATTATGGGCAAAACAATGCCTTAATTAGCGAGGTGTCAAATTTTGCCTACAGGCTTTCCCTTCAACTCCTTTCCTCGTCCTCTCTTGCTTTCTCGCAACAATGCAATGGTTCTAAACCCAAATAAAACAGACTGTATGGTAATTACCACTAGGCAAAAATATCAACTAAACTCCCTTTGCCTTGCTTTGACATTACAAGGGTCTGCTGTCAAACAAGTAAGCAAACATCAACTAAACTCCCTTTGCCTTAGTTTGACATTACAAGGGTCTGCTGTCAAACAAGTAAGCAAACATCAACTAAACTCCCTTTGCCTTACTTTGACATTACAAGGGTCTGCTGTCAAACAAGTAAGCAAACATCAACTAAACTCCCTGTGCCTTACTTTGACATTACAAGGGTCTGCTGTCAAACAAGTAAGTAAACATAAACTTTTAGGATTGATCATAGATGACCGATTCCAATGGGAGTCACGTTAATTATTTATGCAAAATTCCATCAAAAAATATTTTTCTCTTAAGAAAATTAAAAAAACGTAACTGACTCTGAGTCAAGGAAGGCATACGTCAATGCTCATATTATACAATCTCATATTGACTATGTTTCTACTGCATGGGATGAATGTGGGGATATTCATATTAAAAAAATCAATTCTTTATATTGGAAGGCGGCTAAAATCGTCCTCCCCGATCAAAACCTTTTCACGGAAGAAAGGATGAAACTGGGAATCGTACCCTTAGACGAACATCTTCGCTTCAACAAAGGTGTAATGATGTGTAAGATAATTACAAACAAACTCCCGGCTTACTTATCAAACCTATTTACTGAATCATGTAAATCGGACTGATAGAAAATGCTGATTCATATTACCGAAGCCCAGAATTGATCTCTTCAAAACTAGTTTATTCTTCTCAGTGGCATCCTTGTGGAACTCACTCCCTGAGAGAACGTATAAATCTCCCTTCTGGCTCAGACTTTTTTTTACCCCAATTGTAGATACAAAAACACTACTTTTAGGGGTAAAAAAAGCAAAAATCCGTCTCCCTTTTACCCCATTGTAGATACAAAAACACTACTTTTAGGGAAGAAAAAACCCCAAAAAACCAAAAACCCGTCTTCCCCTTTCCCCGGAAAACAACACTATTATTTAACCAAAAAAAAAAAAATATAGGACATTCCTTGTTAAATATTCCACACGTTTTATGAAATGATTTTTTATTCTTTCTTCACAAACACTTATACTGCCTTGGATAATCAGTTTTTATCACTAGTTTACAATACTTTTGATTACTTAGTTTTTGTTTAATTGACTTCCTCTCTTCTTTTGATTCAATCACATTATTTTCATCAAGACACTCATCAAAGCTGGGGGGTTTTCTTTAGTAAAAAACAAAACAACCGTCTTTAACTGTTCTCTAAAGACTTTTAAAACCGAATTATACTTCTGCGTTAAAATCCATACACCAATTCCTGCATGTCGACCACTGAACGCTAATTTTGCTAAACTATTTCTTTTTTTTAACAATGTCTCTTTCAGCTGAACAGTCGTCAATAATAAACAAAGTTGATGTTCCTTTAAACAGTTTATAAAAATACTCTAAACATTCGCTTAGTTTATCACTTGGATTGACTAAATAGATTTCGTCATCTGTCCAAATGAACTTTCTTTCTTTATAAGATTTGTTGTATTCTAAAGTCGTGCAGAATATTACTATGTGTTCAAAGTGATTACGATAAACCGTTTGTATTAAATCTAAAGCGAATATTGTTTTCCCGCAGCCTGTCATTCCGCAAAATAAACTGCAATGAGGTTCTTTTGTAAGGAAATTTAAATTAGTCTTCAAATCCATTATTTTAATACACGATATCTTTTAATCTGTTGTCTTCAATGTTCAGCTGAGCATCACATACTAAATATACATAAATAAATATTTGCTTATTCTCTTCTGCTTCTTTGTGGATTTGAATGTTTATTCCTCCTGACCCATCACCAACTGTTCTTCCACTGCCATGTAGTTTGTTGTCTTCTGTTGTTCTAAGATCGAGCCACAAAGCATACTTCGAATATAAATAATCTTCAAGTCTGACATCATGAAGATGGAGGTCTTTGCAAACAAGATCAGCCACTGGATCTCTTTGTAATCCACGTCTACCAAACAGTTTTCGTATTTCATAAAAATGTTGATAAGGTAAAAGACCGCTTGCAAACAACTGATTCGGCTGTCCTTCAATCGTACATGTTAGCTTAGTTATTATAGGATTATGAAACTTCTCGCTTAATCTGTTAAAGGTTTTTTTTGACTCTTCAAACAGCAACAAAATCCCTTTCAATGATCTTGCAGATGTATTCAAATCGATGTTCCAAATTGTGTCTGATTTGTTTTTAGGTATTTTACTATGATTTAAAATTCTGTTGTAGTATATTGCTAATCTTGTCTAGTATTGTTGTGAGATCAGCCTCGCTAATTCTTGATGACGAACAACATCAAACTCTAATGTGATGTCTGATATACTATATTTTGCATCAGTATCTGTCGCTGATCTGATAACACGGCCGTAGTCATTAAAAGTTAATTCATACATAAGCCTGTCTTGTAAAGCACATTGATAATACGGTGAGTGCGTGTTTAACAGCTCGAAGTCAAGAGGTATATAAAATCGATTACCATAAACTTGTGCAACCAACTCATCTTGATTGTTATCTTTTTTATCTTTAGCAACAATTCTATGTTTGATACCATTATCTCCCTGTATTCCTTGATAAGTTCGATATTTTCCTTTCATTTTTCTGTGAGCCATAAATCACTATAACTCAAAAAGACATCTGCGTTATCTAAAGACATTACCTCTCTCCCTTCAAGTTTAATAGTAATCTTACTAACGATCGCTCTACCAAGATTAGCAACTAAAGTTCTGTTCGGATCCGTCGCTGACTCCAGTGCTATTCTAAAAGCAAAACGTGCGGTACCTGGCACAATTACTTCATTAGATCCCAGACTAGGAAATCTTACTGATACTATTTGTCTTTGATCGATAGTTGAAGGATTATTACTTATAACGATACTCTGCCTGGTTCCTTTAACACCGAGTGGTTCTTTTAACCGTCTGTATGGATCAAGAATTTTTCCTTATGATTGTGACATCTCTTTTGTTTTTTAAAATAAAATAAAAACATAATTATAATAAAAACATGGCAGGAATAGAAGCAGACCACGATTATGATGTTTTTGAATCCTGGAGATGACATGAGTGAAGCTATTATCTCGTCATCGTCTCGTCATCAATCAACTTTAATGACGTAGAACTAATGGAAGGTAAAGTAAGATCGTTTTATGAAAGCATAGGACAAGAACGACCTGAAGTTTTTTATTCTAATGACTTCAAATCAATAAAAGACAATCATTTATTTGCGAAGGATAAAGATGGAAACCTAGTACAAACTTACAACTAAACCAGACCCCTCAAAGTTTTTAAAAAAGAGTACAGTTCGTAACAGGCTCAGTGTTAGCGATCAAAGACGATTTAACATCGAACCAGACCCAGACCTAAAAACAAAAGCTGTTTCTAAACTTCAAAACACGCTACAAGAACTACCTACTGATTCCCAACTTCAATCGATTCCTCTTAGAGACTTAAGCGCAACTGCGGACCAAATAATAGAAATGGAAACTAGTTTTATGATTTCAGAAGATGAAGAAACCCAAGTAAAAACATTACATGATTCACCATTACCTATGAGAGAACTAATGGCGCTCAACAAATCATTACAATCTACCAGAGGCGAGTTAACAAATAATCTAGCAAAGTTAAGCGAACTTGATTCTCACATTGACAGAGAAAAACAAAAATTGGCTGAAGCAGATGACAAAAACCTAGGACAAGATGTGAAAGACAGAATAACGCAAAGACTAAATGATCTTCAACACGAGAGAGCTGCAAGACTAGAAGTACTGTCAACTAACCGCGAACAATTACGCTTGCAAGTTAATAGAATAAAAGAAACCATCCAAAGAATTTTACATGAAAACACTACGCTAGCAGAAAGAATAAGAACTTTATTTAGAGAGCAATGAGTCACGATTGCGAGCGTTATGACAGCTTTAGGGTTTGCAATCTCTACTTTAGTGTTTGCTTTAACAGGAACAGGTCGGTGGTGGTCAATTACCTTCTCCACCTTCTCCACCTTCACCGTCAAAAGATACGAATTGGATTAAAAAACAACTGGAACATTTAACGAATCTATTAAAAAAATTAGGAGAAAAAGCTCTAGACACTCTACCCGGCATATTAGGTGAAATTGTTAGTTGGCTTTTTTCTACTGCAAGCAAAGTAGTCGGTTTTATGGCTGAACACTTATGGACGCTACTAGTTTTAGTTGTAGGATTACTCTTTAGCAAAATAAAAATAAACTAGACCAGCCGCAGTTAAAAAAATAACTAGTGCTGTCTTTTCGTTTTCATTACTGTCAGTTAAGTTCGTTGAAGTTCGTTAAGTTCGTTGATTCGGTAGTTTTTTTTTTGAACTGTCAGGGATCTGGATATGTGTGTGTTCCTTTGTATAAATCGACAATGTAGAATTCATTTCTTTGTTTTTACCAACTGCTTGATTATTTACGGCTATAAGGATTTCGTTTGTTATAGTTTACAATTGTTCCTATTTGAAGTCCTGAGATCAGAGGGCAGCATGTATAATCCACTACCAACAGCAAAGTCTACTTTCGATCTTGCAAATCTCAAAACGTCTTGATACCTTTTAATGCTAGCTGGGAGGTCAACTGTAGAATTGATTGCATCTTCTAAATTAGCTAAATACTGTTTTTGCGCATCAAACCCAATAGAAGGATCCATTATCTCAGACCTCACTTGTGCTTGAGATCCCAGCAAACACCACACGTAAGTACAAATAGAATCATTTACTCGTTCTATTCCCGCCTTAGTCAGTCCTTCGGAAGTATCAAGAATAAATGTTGACCAAGTGTTTTTATGTTTTTGCTGAATAGATCCCAGATGAACGGTCGTACCTGAAGAAAAAGACGTGTAAGGAGGATTCCAGTCATAGTTATACTTTCTGTGCACGCCCCAATAATAAAGTGTACCCAAACCATGATTACGATCTAACTTTTGTCTAAAGTCTGTATGAAAATTAATGTAAAACTCATTACAAATCCGTTCAAAGGCCTTCATGTTAATTCTGTTGTTGAACGGATTAAAAGTAGAATCATTCGGTAATGGAGCCTGCAGTTCAGACAGGAATACGCTTGAAAGTATAATAGAAATGTAAATCTATAAACTGCTTTGACCATGACTCCAGGATGATTTAAGTGATAAGTGAAAGAAACACCACACCCTGTTGTTTGCGCAAAACACAGCAAAGTTCAACTGGTTTTGATAAAACTGTATTGGATGACTAAACCATGCCTTTGCGATGTTATCATGTTTGACACTAGGATTTAAATAATGGTTTAATGGATTACTAACCTTAACCTTAAAAGAATCAACTCCCACTGCAACAACTAAACTGTCAACAGCTATATTTGTTATGTATTTTTTAATGTTTGTTTGTTGAATAGAGGTCCTAGATGAGAAAAGCAAAAAAAACGGGGGGGGGATGAACGTTGGGGGTCGTTCGTACCTGAAGAAAAAGACGTGTAAGGAGGAATCCAATCATAGTTATACTTTCTGTGCACACCCCAGTAATAAAGTGTACCCAAACCATGATTACGATCTAACTTTTTTCTAAAGTCTGTATTCAATGCAGTTTTATCGAAACCAGTTAAACTTTGCTGTGTTTTGTACAACAGGGTGTGGTGTCTCTCTCGCCGATCATTTAAATCACGGTGGAGTCCGTATTACCGCTGTTTATAGATTTTACGTCTATTACACGTTAGGGTTATGTGAGGATGCATGAGTGTAATAGTGCGGTAGTGTTACGATTTAAGCGGGGATCGGATTTGTAATGAGTTTTAAATTAATTTTATACAGACTTTAGACAAAAGTTAGATTGTAATCATGGTTTGGGTACACTTTATTATTGGGGCGTACAGAGAGAATGTAACTATATTTGGAATCCTCATTACACATTTTTTTCTTCAGGTACGACTTTTCATCTGGGATCTGTAGAGCTAAAACATAAAAAAACGTGTGGACTACATTATTTTATTCTAGACACTTCTGAAGTACTGACAAAGGCGTGAATAGAACGAGTAAATGATTATATTCGTACTTACGTGTGGTGTTTGCTAGGATCTCAAGCCCAAGTGAGGTCTGAGATAATGGATCCTTCAACTGGATTTGATGCACAAAAACAGTATTCAGCTAATTTAGAAGATGCAATCAATTCTACAGTTGACCTCCCAGCTAGCATAAAAAGGCATCAAGACGTTTTGAGATTAGCAAGATCGAAAGTAGACTTTGCTGTTGGCAGTGGACTATACATGCTTGCCCTCTAATCTAAGACTTCAAATAGGGAAAACAATTGTAAACATATAAGCAAACGAAATCCTTATAGCCGTAAATACATGCAAGCAGTTGGTAAAAAACAAAGAAATGAATTCTACATTGTCGATTTATACAAATGAACATCACCATCCAGAGTAACTGACAGTTCTTTAAAAAAAAACTACCGAATTCAACGAACTTAACGTAACTTAAACTTGACCAGCCATGAAACCGAGAAAAAGACAGCCACTAGTTATTGTTCCTAACTGCGGCTGGTCTAGTTTATTTTTATTTTGCTAAAGACAGTAATCCTACAACTAAAACTAGTAGACGTCCATAAGTGTTCAGCCATAAAACCAACTACTTTGCTTGCAGGAAGAAAAAAAGACAAACTAAACAATTCCACCGCTAATACCGGGTAGACCGAGCATCTAGAGCTTTTTCTCCTTAAAATATAAAAATTTTTTTTAATAGATTCGTTAAATGTTCCAGTTGTTTTTTTAATCCAATTCGTATCTTTTGACGGTGAAGGTGGAGAAGGTGGAGAAGGTAACTGACCACCACCACCACCTGTTCCTGTTAAAACAAACACTAAAGTAGAGATTGCAAACACTAAAGCTGTCATAACGCTCGCAATCATGACTCCTTGCTCTCTAAATAAAGTTCTTATTCTTTCAGCTAACGTCGTGTTTTCGTATAAAATTCTTTGGATGGTTTCTTTTATTCTATTAACTTGCAAGCGTAATTGTTCGCGGTTAGTTGACAGTACTTCTAGTCTTGCAGCTCTCTCGTGTTGAAGATCATTTAGTCTTTGCGTTATTCTGTCTTTCACATCTTGTCCTAGGTTTTTGTCATCTGCTTCAGCCAATTTTTGTTTTTCTCTGTCAATGTGAGCGTCAAGTTCGCTTAGTTTTGCTGTATTATTTGTTAACTCGCCTCTGATAGATTGCAATGATTTGTTGAGCGCCATTAGTTCTCTCATAAGTAATGGTGAATCATGTAATGTTTTTACTTGGGTTTCTTCATCTTCTGAAATCATAAAACTAGTTTCCATTTCTATTATTTGGTCTCGGGCCCCCCCAAAAGTTTTAATTGCGCTTAAGTCTCTAAAGGGGGGGGAGGAATCGATTGAGAGTTGGGAATCAGTATGTAGTTCTAAGTGTAGTGTTGTTTGAAGTTTAGGAAACAGCTTTTGTTTTTATGTCTGGGTCTGGTTCGATGTTAAATGGCACTGGTATGCATACCCCCCCCCCGTAGAGTGCGCTGTTACGAACTGTACTCTTTTGACACAACGTTTTGCGGGTCTGGTTTAGTTGTAAGTGTACACTGGGTTTCCATCTTTATCCTTCGCAAATAAATGGTTGTCTTTATATTCGAAGTCATTAGAATCAAAAACTTCGGGTGGTTCTTGTCCTATACTTTCATAAAACGATCTTACTTTACCTTCCATTAGTTCTCGCCTTAAAGATGATTGATGACGAGACGATGTAACTTCACTCATGTCATCTCCAGGATTAAAAACATCATAATCGTGGTCTGCTTCTATTCCAGCCATGTTTTTATTTATAATTATGTTTTTATTTTTATTTTTTAAAAAAAAAAGAGATGTCACAATCATAAGGAAAAATTCTTGATCCATACAGACGGTTAAAAAAAACACGGTGTTAAAAGAACCAGGCAGAGTATTGTTATAAGTAATAATCCTTCAACTATCGATCAAAGACAAATAGTATCAGTAAGATTTCCTAGTCTGGGATCTAATGAAGTAATTGTGCCAGGTACCGCACGTTTTGCTTTTAGAATAGCACTGGAGTCAGCGACGGATCCGAACAGAACTTTAGTTGCTAATCTTGGTAGAGCGATCGTTAGTAAGATTACTATTAAACTTGAAGGGAGAGAGGTAATGTCTTTAGATAACGCAGATGTCTTTTTGAGTTATAGTGATTTATGGCTCACAGAAAATGAAAGGAAATATCGAACTTATCAAGGAATACAGGGAGATAATGGTATCAAACATAGAATTGTTGCTAAAGATAAAAAAGATAACAATCAAGATGAGTTGGTTGCACAAGTTTATGGTAATCGATTTTATATACCTCTTGACTTCGAGCTGTTAAACACGCACTCACCGTATTATCAATGTGCTTTACAAGACAGGCTTATGTATGAATTAACTTTTAATGACTACGGCCGTGTTATCAGATCAGCGACAGATACTGATGCAAAATATAGTATATCAGACATCACATTAAAGTTTGATGTTGTTCGTCATCAAGAATTAGCGAGGCTGATCTCACAACAATACTAGACAAGATTAGCAATATACTACAACAGAATTTTAAATCATAGTAAAATACCTAAAAACAAATCAGACACAATTTGGAACATCGATTTGAATACATCTGCAAGATCATTGAAAGGGATTTTGTTGCTGTTTGAAGAGTCAAAAAAAACCTTTAACAGATTAAGCGAGAAGTTTCATAATCCTAAAATAACTAAACTAACATGCACGATTGAAGGACAACCGAATCAGTTGTTTGCAAGCGGTCTTTTACCTTATCAACATTTTTATGAAATACGAAAACTGTTTGGTAGACGTGGATTACAAAGAGATCCAGTGGCTGATCTTGTTTGCAAAGACCTCCATCTTCATGATGTCAGACTTGAAGATTATTTATATTCGAAGTATGCTTTGTGGCTCGATCTTAGAACAACAGAAGACAACAAACTACATGGCAGTGGAAGAACAGTTGGTGATGGGTCAGGAGGAATAAACATTCAAATCCACAAAGAAGAGGAAGAGAATAAGCAAATATTTATTTATGTATATTTAGTATGTGATGCTCAGCTGAACATTGAAGACAACAGATTAAAAGATATCGTGTATTAAAATAATGGATTTGAAGACTAATTTAAATTTCCTTACAAAAGAACCTCATTGCAGTTTATTTTGCGGAATGACAGGCTGCGGGAAAACAATATTCGCTTTAGATTTAATACAAACGGTTTATCGTAATCACTTTGAACACATAGTAATATTCTGCACGACTTTAGAATACAACAAATCTTATAAAGAAAGAAAGTTCATTTGGACAGATGACGAAATCTATTTAGTCAATCCAAGTGATAAACTAAGCGAATGTTTAGAGTATTTTTATAGTAAACTGTTTAAAGGAACATCAACTTTGTTTATTATTGATGACTGTTCAGCTGAAAGAGACATTGTTAAAAAAAAGAAATAGTTTAGCAAAATTAGCGTTCAGTGGTCGACATGCAGGAATTGGTGTATGGATTTTAACGCAGAAGTATAATTCGGTTTTAAAAGTCTTTAGAGAACAGTTAAAGACGGTTGTTTTGTTTTTTACTAAAGAAAACCCCCCAGCTTTGATGAGTGTCTTGATGAAAATAATGTGATTGAATCAAAAGAAGAGAGGAAGTCAATTAAACAAAAACTAAGTAATCAAAAGTATTGTAAACTAGTGATAAAAACTGATTATCCAAGGCAGTATAAGTGTTTGTGAAGAAAGAATAAAAAATCATTTCATAAAACGTGTGGAATATTTAACAAGGAATGTCCTATATTTTTTTTTTTTTGGTTAAATAATAGTGTTGTTTTCCGGGGAAAGGGGAAGACGGGTTTTTGGTTTTTTGGGGTTTTTTCTTCCCTAAAAGTAGTGTTTTTGTATCTACAATGGGGTAAAAGGGAGACGGATTTTTGCTTTTTTTACCCCTAAAAGTAGTGTTTTTGTATCTACAATTGGGGTAAAAAAAAAAGTCTGAGCCAGAAGGGAGATTTATACGTTCTCTCAGGGAGGGAGTTCCACAAGGATGCCACTGAGAAGAATAAACTAGTTTTGAAGAGATCAATTCTGGGCTTCGGTAATATGAATCAGCATTTTCTATCAGTCCGATTTACATGATTCAGTAAATAGGTTTGATAAGTAAGCCGGGAGTTTGTTTGTAATTATCTTACACATCATTACACCTTTGTTGAAGCGAAGATGTTCGTCTAAGGGTACGATTCCCAGTTTCATCCTTTCTTCCGTGAAAAGGTTTTGATCGGGGAGGACGATTTTAGCCGCCTTCCAATATAAAGAATTGATTTTTTTAATATGAATATCCCCACATTCATCCCATGCAGTAGAAACATAGTCAATATGAGATTGTATAATATGAGCATTGACGTATGCCTTCCTTGACTCAGAGTCAGTTACGTTTTTTTAATTTTCTTAAGAGAAAAATATTTTTTGATGGAATTTTGCATAAATAATTAACGTGACTCCCATTGGAATCGGTCATCTATGATCAATCCTAAAAGTTTATGTTTACTTACTTGTTTGACAGCAGACCCTTGTAATGTCAAAGTAAGGCAAAGGGAGTTTAGTTGATGTTTGCTTACTTGTTTGACAGCAGACCCTTGTAATGTCAAAGTAAGGCACAGGGAGTTTAGTTGATGTTTGCTTACTTGTTTGACAGCAGACCCTTGTAATGTCAAAGTAAGGCACAGGGAGTTTAGTTGATGTTTGCTTACTTGTTTGACAGCAGACCCTTGTAATGTCAAAGCAAGGCAAAGGGAGTTTAGTTGATATTTTTGCCTAGTGGTAATTACCATACAGTCTGTTTTATTTGGGTTTAGAACCATTGCATTGTTGCGAGAAAGCAAGAGAGGACGAGGAAAGGAGTTGAAGGGAAAGCCTGTAGGCAAAATTTGACACCTCGCTAATTAAGGCATTGTTTTGCCCATAATGCAGATATCAACAATTAATGTTAAAGAACACTGTTTAGATTATCTTTATTCTTCAAGACTTTTAAGCGCATCTGAAACACCTTTTCTTTTCATGCAGCTGAAAAAGGGCTATTTAGGTTCACTGCTAACATTGACCTGTAAGTAACGTTGCCTGCAGTATTTAATATGGTCATCCACCACTGAGGCGGTTTACGTTCACCGCTAACATTGACCTGTAAGTAACGTTGCCTGCAGTATTCAATATGGTCATCCACCACTGAGGCGGTTTACGTTCACCGCTAACATTGACCTGTAAGTAACGTTGCCTGCAGTATTCAATATGGTCATCCACCACTGAGGCGGTTTACGTTCACCGCTAACATTGACCTATAAGTAACGTTGCCTGCAGTATTCACAATGGTCATCCACCACTGAGGCGGTTTACGTTCACCGCTAACATTGACCTATAAGTAACGTTGCCTGCAGTATTCAATATGGTCATCCACCACTGAGGCGGTTTACGTTCACCGCTAACATTGACCTATAAGTAACGTTGCCTGCAGTATTCACAATGGTCATCCACCACTGAGGCGGTCAGAAGCCCTATGACAACATCAGAGATAGACATGTGGCGGATTGTATTGACACACTATAGTGTACAATATACACTGCATGATTAGCATGATGTATATGTGCCAGATGTGACAGCCTGGGAGTTATTCAAGTACTGTCAGAAGCCCAATGACAACATCAGGGCCAGAGATGTGCCAGGACTGTATTAACACACTATAGTACAATACTGTACAGTATGCACTACATGCGTGGTTTAATGTATATGTGCCAGGTGTGACAGCCTGGGAGCTATTCACGTATGGTCAGAAGCCCTATGACAACATCAGGGCCAGAGATGTGCCAGGACTGCTGGAGAAAGGGGAGAGGCTGCCACAGCCTGTCATCTGCACCATTGACGTCTACATGATCATGATCAAATGTAAGTCACTCTCTTGACGGCGTCTGTCTGTGCATCAGTTCTGCATCTGTTTGGCTGTGCTTGTCTGTGCATCTCTCTTTCTAACTGCCTGTCTGTGTGTACATCATCTGGGCAGTTTGTCATTAGTCCATAGTCGTCTTTATATTGATTTCCATGCGCTTCAATTCAGTGATGATATTGTTCTACTGTTAGATTGATGTTGCAGTCTGGCAGGCTGGATGTTGGATGCCGAGAATCGTCCGTCCTTCAAGGAACTGACCGAGGAGTTTGTAATCTCTCTGTCATCTCTATGCCATCTCTGTCTGACAGAGAGGAGTTTGTAATATCTATGTCATCTCTGTCATCTCTATGCCATCTCTATGTCTGACAGGCTGGATGCTGGATGCGGACAGTCGGCCGTCCTTCAAGGAACTGACTGAGGAGTTTGCCAAGATGGCCAGGGACCCGGGGAGATACCTCGTGGTGCAGGTACAGTGTGACCTCTGTCTGTGTCAATCAGTCTGCTGTTGGAGATACCTCGTGGTACAGTGTAACCTCTGTCTGTGTCAATCAGTCTGCTGTTGGAGATACCTCGTGGTACAGTGTAACCTCTGTCTGTGTCAATCAGTCTCCTGTTGGAGATACCTCGTGGTACAGTGTAACCTCTGTGTCAATCAGTCTCCTGTTGGAGATACCTCGTGGTACAGTGTAACCTCTGTGTCAATCAGTCTCCTGTTGGAGATACCTCGTGGTACAGTGTAACCTCTGTCTGTGTCAATTGGTCTGCTGTTGGAGATACCTCGTGGTACAGTGTAACCTCTGTGTCAATCAGTCTCCTGTTGGAGATACCTCGTGGTACAGTGCAACCTCTGTCTGTGTCAATTGGTCTGCTGTTGGAGATACCTCGTGGTACAGTGTAACCTCTGTCTGTATCAATCAGTCTCCTGTAGGAGATACCTCGTGGTACAGTGTAACCTCTGTGTCAATCAGTCTGCTGTTGGAGATACCTTGTGGTACAGTGTAACCTCTGTGTCAATTAGTCTCATGTTGGACATACCTCGTGGTACAGTGTAACCTCTGTGTCAATCAGTCTGCTGTTGGAGATACCTCGTGGTACAGTGTAACCTCTGTCTGTATCAATCAGTCTGCTGTTGGAGATACCTCGTGGTACAGTGTAACCTCTGTCTGTGTCAATCAGTCTCCTGTTGGAGATACCTCATGGTACAGTGTAACCTCTGTGTCAATCAGTCTCCTGTTGGAGATACCTCGTGGTACAGTGTAACATATGTCTGTGTCAATCAGTCTCCTGTTGGAGATACCTCATGGTACAGTGTAACCTCTGTCTGTGTCAATCAGTCTCCTGTTGGAGATACCTCGTGGTACAGTGTAACCTCTCTCTGTGTCAATCAGTCTCCTGTTGGAGATACCTCGTGGTACAGTGTAACCTCTGTCTGTGTCAATCAGTCTGCTGTTGGAGATACCTCGTGGTACAGTGTAACCTCTGTCTGTGTCAATCAGTCTCCTGTTGGAGATACCTCATGGTACAGTGTAACCTCTGTCTGTGTCAATCAGTCTCCTGTTGGAGATACCTCGTGGTACAGTGTAACCTCTCTCTGTGTCAATCAGTCTGCTGTTGGAGATACCTCGTGGTACAGTGTAACTTCTGTCTGTGTCAATCAGTCTGCTGTTGAAGATACCTCGTGGTACAGGGTGACCTCTGTCTGTGTCAATTAGTCTCCTGTTGGAGATACCTCGTGGTACAGTGTAACCTCTGTCTGTGTCAATCAGTCTCCTGTTGGAGATACCTCGTGGTACAGTGTAACCTCTGTCTGTGTCAATCAGTCTCCTGTTGGAGATACCTCGTGGTACAGTGTAACCTCTGTGTCAATCAGTCTCCTGTTGGAGATACCTCATGGTACAGTGTAACCTCTGTGTCAATTGGTCTGCTGTTGGAGATACCTTGTGGTACAGTGTAACCTCTGTGTCAATTGGTCTGCTGTTGGAGATACCTCGTGGTACAGTGTAACCTCTGTGTCAATTGGTCTGCTGTTGGAGATACCTCGTGGTACAGTGTAACCTCTGTGTCAATTGGTCTGCTGTTGGAGATACCTCGTGGTACAGTGTAACCTCTGTGTCAATTGGTCTGCTGTTGGAGATACCTCGTGGTACAGTGTAACCTCTGTGTCAATTAGTCTCCTGTCTGTGTGCTGTCTGTCTGTCTGCCTGGTTTAACACATAATATGTTTATTATCTCACAAACAAATGATCTTCTTGGCTTTATGCTCTAGGGAGCAATGCTATGTTTTGAGAATGCAGTTAGCATTGAAAGGTGTTTGGGACTTTACAGTTGTGAGCTTTTTCATTTTCTCCTGTCCATCATATGTTTAGTTGTTTGTTTGGGGGAAGGTAGGAAGGTGATGGCTTCTTGCTAATGCCTAGCTACAAAATATTGTGTTCTGTCAATTGAAGCTTGACAATACTGAAGCTTTCTAAGCTTAGTGCTTCCAGTCTTTCTTTGTTTTCATAAGTCTGTGTGACTGCAGCCTTAGGGACATGTTTGTGCTACCCAGGGCGATGTGTTGAAGAGGATCCCGGAGGAGAATGTCCACAGTTGTGACTACATTATATGTTATGACATGACATGACATTACTCAGGGCCACGTGGTTCACTGGTCTCTATGCTGCAGCCTTAGGGATGTGTTTGTGCTACCCAGGGCGATGTGTTGAAGAGGATCCCGGATGAGAGTTTCCACGGCTCTGACCTTGACCTTGTGCCCATGGACGGCGTGGAAATGCTGCCCCCAGGGGCCCAGGGAGAGGTAGTGACGTCACTCCATTCTGTGCATGACGTCACATTAACGCAGTGCATGACGTCACACTGACTCATGCATGGCCGTGACCTCTGCCCTTTAGTTTCCTATGATGTGTTTCTTACCTCGCATGCCCCGTAGCATATCAGTGGACAAAACAAAGGAGTGGTCACAACGTGAAACTAAGCACACTATGTGTGATGTAGAACAATGGGCCTACTCTACTGTAGATCATATCAGACCTTAGTCACAACGTTAAACTAAGCAAACTATGTGTGATGTAGAACAATGGGCCTACTCTACTGTAGATCCTATCAGACCTTAGTCACAACGTTAAACTAAGCACACTATGTGTGATGTAGAACATTGGCCCTACTCTACTGTAGATCCTATCAGACCTTAGTCACAACGTGAAACTAAGCACACCATGTGTGATGTAGAACAAACAATGGGCCTACTCTACTGTAGATCATATCAGACCTTAGTCACAACGTGAAACTAAGCACACCATGTGTGACGTAGAACAATGGGCCTACTCTACTGTAGATCCTATCAGACCTTAGTCACAACGTTAAACTAAGCACACCATGTGTGATGTAGAACATTGGCCCTAATCTACTGTAGATCATATCAGACCTTAGTCACAACGTTAAACTAAGCACACCATGTGTGACGTAGAACAAACAATGGGTCTACTCTACTGTAGATCCTATCAGACCTTAGTCACAACGTGAAACTAAGCACACCATGTGTGACGTAGAACAATGGGCCTACTCTACTGTAGATCCTATCAGACCTTAGTCACAACGTTAAACTAAGCACACCATGTGTGATGTAGAACAATGGGCCTACTCTACTGTAGATCCTATCAGACCTTAGTCACAACGTTAAACTAAGCACACCATGTGTGATGTAGAACAATGGGCCTACTCTACTGTAGATCCTATCAGACCGTGGACCGTAGCCGGTTGTTTGTGTCTAGCAAGGTACCAGCAGAAGTGTCCTTTCTTTTCGATGTTATTGGTTGGCAGAATTTCCCGCAGATGTGTCCGTTCTGGTCATTCCTCAGAGTAGGACTCCTCTGCTGGCATGCTGCATGTTTCTGGTCCCATAGTGACGGGACTTTGTCTCTGGTTTATTTTATGGGATGTTGTCTGCAGTTCTAACAGACGTGTCTGTTTCTCTGCTATTTGTTTTTTTTTATCCTATTATGCTCTCTGTCTCTGTTCTTCTCTCTCTCTCTCTCTCTCTCTCTCTCTCTCTCTCTCTCTCTCTCTCTCTCTCTCTCTCTCTCTCTCTCTCTCTCTCTCTCTCTCTCTCTCTCTCTCTCTCTCTCTCTCTCTCTCTCTCTCTCTGTTCTGTCTCTGTCTGTCTGTCTCTCTCTCTCTGCCTCTCTATCACTCTCTCTCTCTCTATGTCTCTGTTCTGTCTCTGTCTGTCTATCTGCCTCTCTCTCTCTCTCTCTCTCTCACTCTCTCTCACTCTCTCTCTCTCTCTCTCTCTCTCTCTCTCTCTCTCTCTCTCTCTCTCTCTCTCTCTCTCTCTCTCTCTCTCTCTCTCACATTTATTTCATGTTTACTCGCAATGCCGCATTTCCTTATTCTTTTCTATTATCCTATAAAACAAAACACTTTTGTTTATGTTATGATTTATATACTCCCTCCCCCCTACCCATATGTGATACGGGCACAAGGCCTAATCATTAAAATGGTTGAGTTGAGTTGAGTTTTGAGTTGAGTCTCTCTCTTTCTCAATGAGTCATTAAATGCTTGCATTTTCACTGAATATAGTATGATCATCTTACTTCCACACCATTTTCTAGCAATAGAGAATAACTGCACGCTTTTAACGGGTTGTGTTTTGTTGTTCTCGGCAGACAATGAATGAATGTAACAACTGATGAGGGGGGAGGTACAGAGGTCGATATTTTAACATTCAACAATAATGGGGATACTCTTAAGTTGTCGAAAACACAGCAAAGTGTAGGAAGAGGGAGGAGGGAGTACTAAGCGAGTTGATTATTTTCTGAACAAATCGTTTGAATGGCTTTCAGTTCTGTTTTATTAACTACATATTGTAGTTATACTACTGTCTTAAATGTTGAAAACTTTGTTCGTTTTTCTTCTTGTTGCCATTTCCTTTGTGACCATATGTATGATAGTGTTAACAATTGTTTCCATCTATATTCTAGTTGTCTTTTACTATCATTTGTTTTGGTAACCTGTGGTTAACATATTTGTACAATTGCCTGATGTTTTCTCTGGCATGCAGTGGTTATTTCATCATTACAATGTCTTTTCAACTTGACTTCATTCGTTGTGACGATGTTTGTGTTAGAGAAGGAACTGTATGCTTAAAAAGCATGCCTTGTTTTCAATTTTACCAACATTTACAAACAAATGGACCGTAGTAGTAGAACAAAGAAGTAAACGGTGAGACTTCAGTTCTGCATTTCTGCTTAATGTCTTCTTTTTGAAACGGCTAATTTATGAAATTCAAGTAAAGATATGACATAGTCAGACGAACTGTGGTATTCAAAAACAGACAGAGAACTGTGATGTTCAAAAACAGACAGAGAACTGTGATGTTCAAAAACAGAGACAGAGAACTGTGGTGTTCAAAAACAGACAGAGAACTGTGATGTTCAAAAACAGACAGAGAACTGTGGTGTTCAAAAACAGACAGAGAACTGTGGTGTTCAAAAACAGAGACAGAGAAATGTGGTGTTCAAAAACAGAGACAGAGAACTGTGGTGTTCAAAAACAGAGACAGAGAACTGTGGTGTTCAAAAACAGAGACAGAGAACTGTGGTGTTCAAAAACACAGACAGAGAACTGTGATGATCAAAAACAGAGACAGAGAACTGTGGTGTTCAAAAACACAGACAGAGAACTGTGATGATCAAAAACAGAGACAGAGAACTGTGATGATCAAAAACAGAGACAGAGAACTGTGGTGTTAAAAAACAGACAGAGAACTGTGGTATTCAAAAACAGAGACAGAGAACTGTGTTGTTCAAAAACAGACAGAGAACTGTGATGTTCAAAAACAGAGACAGAGAACTGTGTTGTTCAAAAACAGACAGAGAACTGTGGTGTTCAAAAACAGACAGAGAACTGTGGTGTTCAAAAACAGAGACAGAGAAATGTGGTGTTCAAAAACAGAGACAGAGAACTGTGGTGTTCAAAAACAGAGACAGAGAAATGTGGTGTTCAAAAACAGAGACAGAGAACTGTGGTGTTCAAAAACAGAGACAGAGAACTGTGATGATCAAAAGCAGAGACAGAGAACTGTGGTGTTCAAAAACACAGACAGAGAACTGTGATGATCAAAAACAGAGACAGAGAACTGTGATGATCAAAAACAGAGACAGAGAACTGTGGTGTTAAAAAACAGACAGAGAACTGTGGTATTCAAAAACAGAGACAGAGAACTGTGTTGTTCAAAAACAGAGACAGAGAACTGTGATGTTCAAAAACAGAGACAGAGAACTGTGTTGTTCAAAAACAGACAGAGAACTGTGATGTTCAAAAACAGAGACAGAGAACTGTGTTGTTCAAAAACAGAGACAGGGAACTGTGGTGTTCAAAAACAGTGACAGAGAACTGTGGTATTCAAAAACAGACAGAGAACTGTGGTGTTCAAAAACAGACAGAGAACTGTGGTGTTCAAAAACAGACAGAGAACTGTGATGTTCAAAAACAGAGACAGAGAACTGTGGTGTTCAAAAACAGACAGAGAACTGTGGTGTTCAAAAACAGACAGAGAACTGTGGTGTTCAAAAACAGAGACAGAAAACTGTGGTGTTCAAAAACAGAGACAGAGAACTGTGGTGTTCAAAAACAGACAGAGAACTGTGGTGTTCAAAAACAGACAGAGAACTGTGGTGTTCAAAAACAGAGACAGAGAACTGTGATGATCAAAAACAGACAGAGAACTGTGGTATTCAAAAACAGACAGAGAACTGTGTTGTTCAAAAACAGACAGAGAACTGTGGTGTTCAAAAACAGAGACAGAAAACTGTGGTGTTCAAAAACAGAGACAGAGAACTGTGGTGTTCAAAAACAGACAGAGAACTGTGGTGTTCAAAAACAGACAGAGAACTGTGGTGTTCAAAAACAGAGACAGAGAACTGTGATGATCAAAAACAGAGACAGAGAACTGTGGTGTTCAAAAACAGACAGAGAACTGTGGTATT
>CM065680.1:105011626-105031626 GCA_017654935.2 Phymorhynchus buccinoides | reverse complement strand
CATGATGTGAAAGAGCATGGAGAGGCCTCACACTGCATGATGTGAAAGAGCATGGAGAGGCCTCACACTGCATGATGTGAAAGAGCATGGAGAGGCCTCACACTGCATGATGTGAAAGAGCATGGAGGGGCCTCACACTGCATGATGTGAAAGAGCATGGAGAGGCCTCACACTGCATGATGTGAAAGAGCATGGAGAGGCCTCACACTGCATGATGTGAAAGAGCATGGAGAGGCCTCACACTGCATGATGTGAAAGAGCATGGATAGGCCTCACACTGCATGATGTGAAAGAGCATGGAGAGGCCTCACACTGCATGATGTGAAAGAGCATAGAGAGGCCTCACACTGCATGATGTGAAAGAGCATGGAGAGGCCTCACACTGCATGATGTGAAAGAGCATGGAGGGGCCTCACACTGCATGATGTGAAAGAGCATGGAGAGGCCTCACACTGCATGATGTGAAAGAGCATGGAGGGGCCTCACACTGCATGATGTGAAAGAGCATGGAGGGGCCTCACACTGCATGATGTGAGAGCATGGAGAGGCCTCACACTGCTTGATGTGAAAGAGCATGGAGAGGCCTCACACTGCATGATGTGAGAGCATGGAGAGGCCTCACACTGCATGATGTGAAAGAGCATGGATAGGCCTCACACTGCATGATGTGAGAGCATGGAGAGGCCCCACCCTGCATGATGTGACCATCCCTGGAAGACGCTTGAGGCTGATCCAGCACAGTGCACTGGTGCTGTTGTCGTGGTACTGTGGTGTTATTATCTCTATAAACAGTGAATTAAAATTATAAGGCAGCCGAATACAATCACACCAATCTATCACATAAATTAAAATAACTATTATACGCCTATAATGTAATATAATGATAATATATCACACCTATCACTATTAAGTTTATCACACTTAGTGCGGTTTTAGTCCCGTTTATATTGGCCCCAGGTTAGCTTTTACCATGATATATTGCTTTGTGTCTGAATCTGAACATTAATGAATTGAAGCAATGAGATTTTTGGTTTGCTTTGTCAAAACATGCACTCTCAAAGGGCTTCAGAAACAATCACATTTTTTCTATCACATTCTATTTCGGAATCAGTTTCCTTTTTCATGCAAATCTTTTCAACATGTCTAGTTTAAATGAACGTATTTATGATGCTTAGACCTGTGTACGTGTATATGAAGGAGGAGGAGAGAGAGATGGTATGTGTGTGCATGCGCGCGTGCGTGCGTGTATACGTGTGTGTTGCATGCATGCAATAATTATTGTATGAGTTAGGAGGGGGGAATAAATTGTAACAAATAATATGCAAGCCTACCTTTGTGATGGGTGATATGTAACAGCCCAAGCCATTGTGCTAGCTGTGTGTGGAGTACAAAGTGCATGAATGCCATGTACATCAAATGATGGGTGATATGTAACAGCCCAAGCCATTGTGCTAGCTGTGTGTGGAGTACAAAGTGCATGAATGCCATGTACATCAAATGATGGGTGATATGTACTAGCCCCAAGCCATTGTGCTATCTGTGTGTGGAGTACAAAGTGCATGAATGCCATGTACATCAAATGATGGGTGATATGTAACAGCCCCAAGCCATTGTGCTATCTGTGTGTGGAGTACAAAGTGCATGAATGCCATGTACATCAAATGATGGGTGATATGTAACAGCCCCAAGCCATTGTGCTAGCTGTGTGTGGAGTACAAAGTGCATGAATGCCATGTACATCAAATGATGGGTGATATGTAACAGCCCCAAGCCATTGTGCTAGCTGTGTGTGGAGTACAAAGTGCATGAATGCCATGTACATCAAATGATGGGTGATATGTAACAGCCCCAAGCCATTGTGCTAGCTGTGTGTGGAGTACAAAGTGCATCAATGCCATGTACATCAAATGATGGGTGATATGTACTAGCCCCAAGCCGTTGTGCTAGCTGTGTGTGGAGTACAAAGTGCATCAATGCCATGTACATCAAATGATGGGTGATATGTAACAGCCCCAAGCCATTGTGCTAGCTGTGTGTGGAGTACAAAGTGCATGAATGCCATGTACATCAAATGATGGGTGATATGTAACAGCCCAAGCCATTGTGCTAGCTGTGTGTGGAGTACAAAGTGCATGAATGCCATGTACATCAAATGATGTCACGCCTAACGGCTGTGTACATGTACATACCTACGGCTTTGTGTATATACTTCCTGATGGCTGTGTACATAGATACATCACACTGCTGTTTGCATGTGGATGAAATCGTATGTGGTGTTCAGTTGCTCTTGTGTGTTAGTCAATTGTTCTCTCAGATTTTCTTCAAATAGTTTTGTCACTTTGGGGTTTTTTTCGGAGCTGTTATTCATATTTTTACGACTGTTAATTGTAGCGGTTTTTATTGATTTTATATTAAGTTCAGTGATTGTTGGTGCTGTTTTGTCATTCGGGGGGTGGGGGTGGGGGTCATGTTGATGAAACCGTCATCTGGCTTGGTGGGACTGCTATCTGTCACTGGGGTTTATATCATACTGAAAGCAAAATGGTGTACCAGTTGTTTTTCTTTCTTGTTTTATATATATATATATAAAGCTATTTTCTGAATCCGGGTTGTGCTGAGTTGTGTTATTTGACAAGTCACTTTGGCCCTGGGCTGTTTTCTGTGTCGGCTTTGATTGGTGTTGAGCACAGACTTCTGTGGAAGTTCCTCACGGCTGTTGAGCACAGACTTCTGTGGAAGTTCCTCACGGCTGTTGAGCACAGACTTTTGTGAACGTTTCCAACAGCTGTTGAGCACAGACTTCTGTGGAAGTTTATCACAGCTGTTAAGCACAGACGTCTGTGGAAGTTTATCACAGCTGTTGAGCACAGACTTCTGTGGAAGTTCCTCACGGCTGTTGAGCACAGACTTTTGTGAACGTTTCCCACAGCTGTTGAGCACAGACTTATGTGAACGTTTCCCACAGCTGTTGAGCACAGACTTATGTGAACGTTTCCCACAGCTGTTGAGCACATACTTCTGTGGAAGTGTCTCACAGCTGCTGAGCACAGACTTATGTGAACGTTTCCCACAGCTGTTGAGCACAGACTTCTGTGGAAGTGTCTCACAGCTGTTGAGCACAGACTTATGTGAACGTTTCCCACAGCTGTTGAGCACAGACTTCTGTGGAAGTGTCTCACAGCTGTTGAGCACAGACTTATGTGAACGTTTCCCACAGCTGTTGAGCACAGACTTATGTGAACGTTTCCCACAGCACAAAGTGCCATTACTTTATAAAGTGTAACTTTTAGCTTCACATACAGCCCCCCCCCCCCCTCCATAACCTTGCTCACTGCCCCATCCCCACCCTCACCCCCACTTGTGCCGTTCACCCGCGTTGTTTACATGCTAATGATATGTCACTTGTTGTTTTCACTGTATTTAAGATCAGAACGAATGTCTTCTCTCTTTCGAGGTTTGAGGTACTGTGGGTTAGAGGTTGGACTTATGGTCGTCTCACTTCTGGCCGTGGAAACGAGGTTTTGCACGCTTCAGCCTCCACAGTTTGTGCGTATTATTAAAACAGACTAAAACAAAATGGATCAGTTTACAAATTCACATTGATCAAAATTGAAAAGAAAAGGCAGCATGAACATAATCTCTCAATCTGGTTTTCATTGCTTTAATTGGATTAATGTTGGGCAACATTTGGGCGGGCGGTTAATTAAAAAACAAATCTGTACAAATCTGTCTATGTCATTATCGATAAACATACTTCAGTGGGTGCATATACCTCATTGGGTGTGTGTTTTAATGTTATAGCTGTAGGGTTACCCAATGTCTTGTGATTCTACGAGTATGTTTGTGACTTTGTAACTATACCTGTGATGCTTACAACAGTGTGTGATTGTCTATGATAGCTGTGTCTATGATAACTGTGTCTATCAGAGTTCTACGAGTCTGTTTATACGCTCTGTTGGCCTCCACGCACATCAATATTATCTGTATAACTCCACATGTCTGTGCGTTCTGTTTCTTGCACGTGTATGTGCTAAATGTATGCGTATGTCAGTGTGTTGTGTGACCTGCACGTGTATGTGCTAAATGTATGCGTATGTCAGTGCGTTGTGTGACCTGCACGTGTATGTGCTAAATGTATGCGTATGTCAGTGCGTTGTGTGACCTGCACGTGTATGTGCTAAATGTATGCGTATGTCAATGCGTTGTGTGACCTGCACGCTTGCAGTGTTGCTTTATTCACTCAATGACAGGGTTCTGTAGCTTTAGGAACCAGCAAGACGCTTTGCCGTCCACACTAAGCGCTGCCATGCACCTTCATCCATCCACCCACCCTTCCATTTATCCATCCACCGATCCACCCACCCTTCCATTTATCCATCCACCGATCCACCCATGCTTCCATTTATCCATCCACCCATCCACCCACCCTTCCATTTATCCATCCACCGATCCACCCACCCTTCCATTTATCCATCCACCGATCCACCCACCCTTCCATTTATCCATCCATCCAGCCATTTATCGACCCACCCATGCTTCCATTTATCCATCCACCGATCCACCCATCCTTCCATTTATCCATCCACCCATCCTTCCATTTATCCATCCACCCACCCTTCCATTTATCCATCCACCCATCCTTCCATTTATCCATCCACCGATCCACCCATGCTTCCATTTATCCATCCACCCATCCTTCCATTTATCCATCCACCCACCCTTCCATTTATCCATCCACCGATCCACCCATCCTTCCATTTATCCATCCACCGATCCACCCATGCTTCCATTTATCCATCCACCCACCCTTCCATTTATCCATCCACCGATCCACCCATCCTTCCATTTATCCATCCACCCATGCTTCCATTTATCCATCCACCCACCCTTCCATTTATCCATCCACCCACCCTTCCATTTATCCATCCACCCACCCTTCCATTTATCCATCCACCCACCCTTCCATTTATCCATCCACCCATCCTTCCATTTATCCATCCACCCATCCTTCCATTTATCCATCCACCCATCCTTCCATTTATCCATCCACCCATCCTTCCTTCCATTTATCCATCCACCCATCCTTCCATTTATCCATCCACCCATCCACCCATCCTTCCATTTATCCATCCACCCATGCTTCCATTTATCCATCCACCCATCCTTCCATTTATCCATCCACCCATCCTTCCATTTATCCATCCACCCATCCACCCACCCTTCCATTTATCCATCCACCCATGCTTCCATTTATCCATCCACCGATCCACCCATCCTTCCATTTATCCATCCACCGATCCACCCATGCTTCCATTTATCCATCCACCGATCCACCCATCCTTCCATTTATCCACCCACCGATCCACCCATCCTTCCATTCATCCACCCACCGATCCACCCATCCTTCCATTTATCCACCATCCACCCACCCTTCCATTTATCCATCCACCCATCCTTCCATTTATCCATCCACCCATCCACCCACCCTTCCATTTATCCATCCACCCATGCTTCCATTTATCCATCCACCCATCCTTCCATTTATCCATCCACCCATCCTTCCATTTATCCATCCACCCATCCTTCCATTTATCCATCCACCCATCCTTCCATTTATCCATCCACCCATCCTTCCATTTATCCATCCACCCATCCACCCACCCTTCCATTTATCCATCCACCCATCCACCCATCCTTCCATTTATCCATCCACCGATCCACCCATCCTTCCATTTATCCATCCACCCATGCTTCCATTTATCCATCCACCGATCCACCCATCCTTCCATTTATCCACCCACCGATCCACCCATCCTTCCATTCATCCACCCACCGATCCACCCATCCTTCCATTTATCCATCCACCGATCCACCCATCCTTCCATTTATCCATCCACCCATCCTTCCATTTATCCATCCACCGATCCACCCATCCTTCCATTTATCCATCCACCGATCCACCCATGCTTCCATTTATCCATCCACCCATCCTTCCATTTATCCATCCACCCATCCTTCCATTTATCCATCCACCGATCCACCCATGCTTCCATTTATCCATCCACCCATCCTTCCATTTATCCATCCACCGATCCACCCATGCTTCCATTTATCCATCCACCCATCCTTCCATTTATCCATCCACCGATCCACCCATCCTTCCATTTATCCATCCACCCACCCCTTCCATTTATCCATCCACCGATCCACCCACCCTTCCATTTATCCATCCACCCACCCTTCCATTTATCCATCCACCCATCCTTCCATTTATCCATCCACCCATCCTTCCATTTATCCATCCACCGATCCACCCACCCTTCCATTTATCCATCCACCCACCCTTCCATTTATCCATCCACCCACCCTTCCATTTATCCATCCACCCACCCTTCTATTTATCCATCCACCCACCCTTCCATTTATCCATCCACCGATCCACCCACCCATCCATCCATCCATCCATTCAAGCATCCATAAAGACATACCCCCATTTGAACTTAATTATGTTTTGCTTCCATCTTGTTTGCACACTTGTGCCTCGGTTAGCCTTTGGGGACCTTCCTTGCTTCGTTTGTCATCAAGTTCTCATTGTGGAAAGAATGGGGATGTATCATGGGCAAGTTATCTCCAGCATGACCAACTTCCACGCTTCCAGACTAGTGGTTGCCTCCTCTTCTTTCCGGAGGACACGCGCGTACGCACGCACGCACACACATACCCCCCCCCCCCCCCCCCCCCCCCCCCCCCCACATCCATTCCTTCCTCGCTGTATGCTATGATGAGTTTTAGTGATGTCGTGTCAGAATGAAATCTTCTGGATCAAAGTGAATGACGGACAATTCTTTGTTGATCTTTGTTAAAGCATAGTTTTGCTTCTGTGTAAAATAAATGCTATTATGCATAGTTTTATCTATGTGTTGGTCAGCGTGCTAATCCGATGTTATGCATAAACAGTCATACCCACCGAGTGACCCACTGTTGGTTTCTTGTGGCTCTCAGTATAATATTGTAGGTCAGTAAGTTAGTGTGGTTGTTGTTGAATTGTACACTGCGTTATTGTGTCGTTGCTGTGGCTCTCAGTATAATATTGTAGGTCAGTAAGTTAGTGTGGTTGTTGTTGAATTGTACACTGCGTTATTGTGTCGTTGCTGGCTTTGTGGAGTTATGGTTTTGAAGTAGATTTCTTGTCTAGTTGCAATGGATGGAGAGATGGTTGAGATAGAGTTAGGCATGGTTTATATAGAGTTACGGATGGTTTAGATACAGTTACTGAGCACAATGTTGATGCTAATTAGTAGTGATTCATATAGTTAGGCATAGTGTATATTATTATAGAGTTACGGATGGTTTAGATACGGTTACTGAGCACAATGTTGATGCTAGTTAGTAGTGATTCATAGAGTTAGGCATAGTGTATATTATTATAGAGTTACAGATGGTTTAGATACGGTTACTGAGCACAATGTTGATGCTAGTTAGTAGTGATTCATATAGTTAGGCATAGTGTATATTATTATAGAGTTACGGATGGTTTAGATACAGTTACTGAGCACAATGTTGATGTTAGTGATTCATAGAGCTAGGCATAGTGTATATACAGTTACGGATGGTTTAGATACAGTTACGGAGCACAATGTTGATAGTGACTCATAGAGTTAGGCATAGTGTATATAGAGTTACGGATGGTTTAGATACAGTTACTGAGCACAATGTTGATAGTGATTCATAGAGTTAGGCATAGTGTATATAGAGTTACGGATGGTTTAGATACAGTTACTGAGCACAATGTTGATAGTGATTCATAGAGTTAGGCATAGTGTATATAGAGTTACGGATGGTTTAGATACAGTTACTGAGCACAATGTTGATAGTGATTCAACGTTCTCACTGCTGCTTTGTTTATCTGTGTGAACAATGTTGGTCGTGTTAACGTCTTTCCCCGTGTGTCGTGTTGTTAGTGTCTGTCTTTCTTTGTTCGTCTGTTACTGGAAAGTAAAATCATGATTACTCAGCTTGAAATGTGTATGTGTGCAAACACACGCGTTGTTATTTGTACACAGCGGACGTAAAGTGTGTGCGTGCACGCGTGTGTGTTTGTGCGTATGTGTACACGTCTTTGTTTCTTCTTTTCTTTGAACACAAAGTGATGCAGGGTAGACAGAGGGTCTCTTTAAAGAACTGACTTCAGAAAAGGGCCACTCCGTCGTTTGTGTTGATACATCGTAGTAGATGTATTTAATTATCTTTGTTTTTGCTCTGGGGAAATGTTCCCAAAGGAAACGTCGTGTACGGAGAAGAATGATGTATGATACCTACTTGGGCATTTTGTTATTCTTTTAAGAAGATGCATGCATACAATAAATAGGGGTACAAAAGGGAGGGTAAACAGTGAGTGCCATTGTGTCTCTTTCAAACAATTTGAAGTGTCTTCTAAACATCAGTAAAATTAATGTACATAGATGTTCAAAACTAACTCTGCCAACTGAGAATAAAACAATTCAATTAAACTAAATCTCTGCATTTGACTTTCAATCCAGATGTGTCGATCAAAATGTAATGCAATTTTCTTTGATTGACCCTAACCCTATTAGTATTACATTAAGTGGAGTAATGTTAAATAGCAATAATTGTTAAGAAGCAGACGAAGGCAAATTTATTAAATCGTAACTTCCGTGGCGGAGGTTGAAAGGTCACAAAGCTAAAACCCTCATTATTTGACCCTCCCGCCATTAGCTTCTGGTGGTGTTCTTGTTGGTTCATTTCAATTGTAGCCGTTACGATTTATGTTATCGTCCACATCATTTCAAATGCCGTTTGTGTTATGAAGAATGTTATTGTATATAACTAGTTATCAGATTGCGTGATTACGATGGTAATGTTGGACCATTTTTAGATGTGCACTCGTGCAGATGAAATACATTAAGACTCATGATTAGGCCTGTTAATGGAAAGCGAGATGAAGTTCTCTGTCGCTGGTTGCTGTTTGAGGAGGGGAGGGGAGGGGTGTTGATTGTGTCCACGTGTTTTGTGTGAACATCACATACAATTCTTTGGCGTCACATACAGTGTGCATATTATGACGCCGTTCCTGTGGCCTAGTAAAGCATGGTCAAAGAGAAAGCGACTATATGCGGACAGGTTTTGTTTTACCATTGGATGAAATGACTGTATCACCGGATTGTCTGCAGTCCCCAAAGTAGAATGAAGCTTGTGAATCACGCCACATGTTGGATCAAAGCCTTTAGCTCTAAAGCTTGTGAATCACGCCACATGTTGGATCAAAGCCTTTAGCTCTAAAACTTGTGAATCACGCCACATGTTGGATCAAAGCCTTAGCTCTACAACTTGTGAATCACGCCACATGTTGGATCAAAGCCTTTAGCTGTACAACTTGTGAATCACGCCACATGTTGGATCAAAGCCTTTAGCTCTACAACTTGTGAATCACGCCACATGTTGGATCAAAGCCTTTAGCTCTAAAACTTGTGAATCACGCCACATGTTGGATCAAAGCCTTTAGCTCTAAAGCTTGTGAATCACGCCACATGTTGGATCAAAGCCTTTAGCTCTAAAACTTGTGAATCACGCCACATGTTGGATCAAAGCCTTTAGCTCTAAAGCTTGTGAATCACGCCACATGTTGGATCAAAGCCTTTAGCTCTAAAACTTGTGAATCACGCCACATGTTGGATCAAAGCCTTTAGCCTTAAAACTTGTGAATCACGCCACATGTTGGATCAAAGCCTTTAGCTCTACAACTTGTGAATCACGCCACATGTTGGATCAAAGCCTTTAGCTCTAAAACTTGTGAATCACGCCACATGTTGGATCAAAGCCTTTAGCTCTAACACTTGTGAATCACGCCACATGTTGGATCAAAGCCTTTAGCTCTTTCTGCACAACGCTTTTACAACAATTTCAGTACTGTGACTGAGGTTATTTTGTTGGCTGTACCACGTGACGCATAGCAACCCTCTGATTGGTTATTCTGTGCGCCAGTCACGTGACTGCATATTAATATGGCTGCCAGAAAATCCACCAATATTTTGCCCGTGGGGGTGGTTGATGGTTGTAGTGGTTAGGGTGAACATGTTGAACAAAACTCTTATCTCTGCCTTTGTTCTCTCTCGCTTAGACTACTGCATTTCCATTATTGCTGGTTGCCCACAAAATCTTCTCGCTAAATTGCAGAAAATTCAGAACAATGCTGCTCGCCTTGTACTGAGGTGTTCCAAATTCTCTCACTCTACCCCAATGCTTGAATCTCTTCACTGGCTTCCTGTCGGAAGGCGTATCGAATACAAGCTCTCTCTGCTCTGTTACAAATCCCTGAATGGTCTGGCTCCTTCTTATCTCGCTGATCTTCTGAACCTTTACACACCTCTTAGACAGTTACGCTGTTCCTCTGACACTTCTCTCCTCCAGATCCCTCGTTACCACACCAGGACCCTTGGCGAACGCTCCTTCTCTTTCCAGGCCCCCTCCACTTGGAATACACTCCCTTTGCCTCTCCGTTCTGCCAACTCCATTTCTTCATTTAAGTCTTCTCTCAAAACTACTCTTTTCAAATCATAGCCTACTATATTTATTTTCAAAGTACTGTGCCCCTTCCATCCGCGTGTGTTTGTGTGTATGCGTGTTGTTTGTGCGTGTGTGTTGCATGTGCGTGTGTGTGCGCGCGCGCGCGCGTGTGGTGCGTTCGTGTGTGTGTTTGTGGATGTGTGTCTGTTTAGTGCGTGCGTGTGTCTGTGTTTAGTGCGTGCGTATGCGCGCGCGCGCGTGTGTATCATATATTTTTGTCGTTTCTTTTTTTATATTGCTTGCTGGTTTTTTAATTTATTATTGTATGCACTTAGGGCTTTTTTAAGATTAGGCGCTATGAATGCTAATTATTATTATTATTATATCAAATCTCTGTCACTGCTCGCTAGATATACTCACGATGACTGTCTTTTCTAAACTTTACTCAAATGGCTATCACTGTGTTGTCTTCGTTCCCTAACCACTGTCATTGTCAAAGCTAATTATTCTGACTCATAATTGTATCCAATGCCACGTGCCTCACTTTCTGAACACGCTAGGCCAGAGGAAGGTCATTGAACCACACTATCCATACTATCCATATGCATGTCTGGTGGGCTTTGTATTGTTGGGTCGGTTTTTAAAGTGATGACTGAACTCTGTCCAACTGACTACATACACGCAGAGTTTATTCTCGGCAATAGGGCAAATTTATTTCTTATGAAATGGTGCAGTTTGGCGATTCTTTATTATTTTCTTGCCTGCGTTCTAGAGTTAAGGTTTGCTCTTGGGTCATTGCATCGCGTAGACTATTGTGTGAGTAACAAATAAGGCTACCTGACCTGACCTACTCAGGCCATTGGATGTCCTGTTGTAGTCAGAGTTACAATGCTCTACTCAGGCCATTGGATGTCCTGTTGTAGTCTGAGTTACAATGCTCTACTCAGGTCATTGGATGTCCTGTTGTAGTCAGAGTTACAATGCTCTACTCAGGTCACTGGATGTCCTGTTGTAGTCAGAGTTACAATGCTCTACTCAGGCCATTGGATGTCCTGTTGTAGTCAGAGTTACAATGCTCTATTCAGGCCATTGGATGTCCTGTTGTAGTCAGAGTTACAATGCTCTACTCAGGTCACTGGATGTCCTGTTGTAGTCAGAGTTACAATGCTCTACTCAGGCCATTGGATGTCCTGTTGTAGTCAGAGTTACAATGCTCTACTCAGGTCACTGGATGGATGTCCTGTTGTAGTCAGAGTTACAATGCTCTACTCAGGCCATTGGATGTCCTGTTGTAGTCAGAGTTACAATGCTCTACTCAGGCCATTGGATGTCCTGTTGTAGTCAGAGTTACAATGCTCTACTCAGGCCATTGGATGTCCTGTTGTAGTCAGAGTTACAATGCTCTACTCAGGCCATTGGATGTCCTGTTGTAGTCAGAGTTACAATGCTCTATTCAGGCCATTGGATGTCCTGTTGTAGTCAGAGTTACAATGCTCTACTCAGGTCACTGGATGTCCTGTTGTAGTCAGAGTTACAATGCTCTACTCAGGCCATTGGATGTCCTGTTGTAGTCAGAGTTACAATGCTCTACTCAGGTCACTGGATGTCCTGTTGTAGTCAGAGTTACAATGCTCTACTCAGGTCACTGGATGTCCTGTTGTAGTCAGAGTTACAATGCTCTACTCAGGCCATTGGATGTCCTGTTGTAGTCTGAGTTACAATGCTCTATTCAGGCCATTGGATGTCCTGTTGTAGTCAGAGTTACAATGCTCTACTCAGGCCATTGGATGTCCTGTTGTAGTCTGAGTTACAATGCTCTACTCAGGTCATTGGATGTCCTGTTGTAGTCAGAGTTACAATGCTCTACTCAGGCCATTGGATGTCCTGTTGTAGTCTTTGGATGTCCTGTTGCAGTCTTTGATGTTCGCTACCTTTCTTCGCCGTCCACACAGGCCTATCTATCCTATGCTGTCATCTTGACATGTGTTGTACTGATGTGCTTCGACTGTAACGTGTTTGGAATGTCATCCAATTCCGGATTTCTATCACATATTTGGGAAGGAGAGGGCCTGAGGCTAGGAGGTCAGTGGAGGGGGGGGGGGGGGTGATAAGGGCTAAGTTAGCTTCAGACAGGGGACGGAAGGGGGGGGGGTGTAATAAGCTACAGAGATAGAGGGTCGGGATGGAGGTGGGGTACTTAGAATAAGCTTCAGTGCTCTGTGTGTGTGAGAGAGAGAGAGAGAGAGAGAGAGGGGGGGGGGGGGGGAGAGAACATTGGTGCTTTCGGTGCTTGTAGCGGGCAGTTTTTGTATCTACAATTTTATCATAATTATGTAGCAGCATAATTCTCTGGATGCTACACGTATCACCCTGACTGTCTCCTAAGTGTGTACATAATTGTCATCCGATAGATGTGGGCACAACGCACCATGCAGCTGGGCTTTCGGTGTTCTGTTCGTCCATTTCAAATCTCTTTCATGATTGGGAGCTGGAGGGGTAGGGGAAGGGGGAGCTGACGTCACATGTATGACGTCATAGTGATGATGACGCCATGTTTTTGATCACGTGTTTTCTCTTCATACTCCATGATCAAACGAGCTTTCTGTGACATACCTATGTAAATCATGCATGAACGATTTGTTTTGAAATTGTGTTAAATAAAAACAATGAATAAAATATCTTTGCGTTCCTGAGTTTGTATTGATGTGAGCATAGCATAAATAATAACCAACACGCCTGTTGATCTTCACACCCTCGCATATGGTCTACAAACAGTTGTAGTTGGCAAACAGATTACATCCTCCAAGTAGGTCTGTTGATCTTCACACCCATCCACATGGTCTACAGACCATTGTATTTGGCAAACAGACTGCTTCCTCCAAGTAGGTCTGTTTGCTTCAATGTTCTTTTATTCATAAAAATATCGCTAAGCCCTTTGCTTAAAATGGCTTTTATCATTGGTTGACATTAGCCTGTAGCAGGGGCCAACAGTAACATGAGAGCTGTACAATAGATGATTTTATACAGTAATAGAAAATCATGGTACAGTTTAGTCTCTCGTGGAAGACTGACTCTCGAACGATGGGGCGTTTGTACTGGCTCTAGTGCTCCAGCCAAAGGGATGGGTTGGCCTTTGGGAACCTTCCCAATCGCCAGCTGTCCTCAAATCTGTTTGACCGAGAGACTGGAAATGTACCTTGGGAAAGGCATCTCCATTATAAACAAATTCTAGCCCACCCCGACGGAATAGCATCTGTCTCCTCTACTATATGGCAGTCATGGTCGGAAACAACTGGCATACAACGGCTAAGAATGTTTTCTCTGCCTCTCTCTCTGTCTCACTATCACACATATACATGCACACAAATACAGACACACGCACGCGCACACACACTTGCTCCATTCGCTCCATTCGATGTGTGTGTGTGGGTGTGTGTGTGTGGGTGTTTGTGTGTGTGTATGTGTCTTCACACAGTCATTATTTTATAAATAATGCTATCATTCCCATGGTTGCCCTGGGGCTTTGCCCGTAGAAGGATTTTACAAAATAAATCCGAAATAATGCATTAAACAAAAGTGGGTTTTTTATGCTGATCATTCCATAATTCAAGGGAAACAACTAGTATGTACTTCACATAACGATGCAAAGCGACTACTTCCCTTTATAAAGTATAGAGAGAAGAAAGAAACTCTATGAGAGCTGGACAGCAAAAGTTCAAAGCTTTGAGAAGAAAGAAACCCAATGGAGAACTGGACAGCATAAGGTCAGAGAAGAAAGAAACTCAATACATAGCTAGAAAGCAGAAGGTCTTCAGAGAAAAAAGAAACTCTAGGGAGAGCTGGACAGAGCTGGACCGTTTTATTGAGGGAAACTGGATAAGCTGATTCAGCGTTTTTACCTCATGCCCTCAAGTAAAAGAAAAGAAAAACCGAAACATAAGCGAATTCTAAATCAGGGAAGAAAACAACCAAACAATTGACACACGTACATAATATGAAAAGAAAAGACTGCAAGTATATAATATCATTTTCACATAAATAACAATTCAAGTATATAATATAACATCATGCAAACAGAAAAAAGACACCCCCACCCCCCCCCCCCCCCCCCCCCACACACACACACACACCACACACACACGCACGCACGCACGCGCGCGCACGCACACACACACACACACACACACGCACGCGCACACACACACACACACACACACACACACACACACACACACACTGGCTGCGTGATTTGGTGAGTGACCTACCAAGTTACGTTAAAGATACCACTCATTTACTGAACACCGTTTTAGAATGGAATTTTAACCATGGACCTTTTGGTAGTGATGTCATGCTTGTTACCATCGATGTGGTAGGCCTATACAGTAACATACCCCATGATGATTTCAATACGGCCATTAGATTTTTACTCAACCATTTTGCAAATGATGCCCCTTCCCCAGACACAGTCATTGTGACGAGGTAATGGGTTAAAAGGCTAAGTCCCTAGGGGAGACTTTTAGTGTGTTAAATTTTCAAGTAGAAAATTTGCCTTTAACCCACTTCTCTAGGGTATGGGAGATGAGCAACTTTCCCGGCCCCTTTTCATCTAATAAATTTATATTTGTGCCCGGGTTCTGGCTCGTATGGTTGTAAGAAATACAAGTGGTTGAATTGCTCTAAATGGCAGACAGAGAGAAGTAGGGTTTTACATGAAATTACAAGACTCCCACTCTCATCAGTCTGACCAAAGGGTTCAGGATTATTTGACACTTGTATTTTATTTACTCACAAAATCTGCATAAGATTATGCAACAATAATAATAAAGCAGCTCAATGGCGCCAAAACAAAATATGAATAAAAAAACAAAGGAATCCGAAAGGATTTACAAGACTTTTGTCTTTCTAGAAGGTTAGCCCCAAGCGGGAAGGGTCACTAATCATCATTGTCCGGAGGAAAGTTCAAATGATTGGCGCGGTCCGGGGGGACTTAGCTGTTGTCAAGTTCCTCCGTAGTGATCGGCGAATGCTGGGGTGGCTGGGCTTGCTCGTCAGATGAGAGTAGCTCCCAGTCGTTCCGGTTACGGCTTCGCGGGATGGCACGGTTCAGGCTGTGATGTTCGCCAAAATTGGTGAACTCCCCGGGCTCACAACATACACACGCAAATCTGACTCCACCCAAAGATGTATACTCAACACCAAGAAGTTAAGGTTCACCAATCAATCATTTAGTTTATTGAAGTCATGGTAATAAGTTAATCTCTCGGTTAGTGTTAATTACGTATTTATATCAAAAAGGATCATCAGAAATTCAGGCCAAATCCGTTACCGTCAATCCAATCGAGCAATCCATGTCAGGCATTACTCACCCAAAAATTCACCACACAACGTAGCTCATCACATCGTAGACAAAACAATCATCACCCCGAACCTTTATCTCCATATTCATAATCTGACACCTCTCTCTCGGGTTACTACAATATAATTTCACCCGCGTCCACGAATCATAATAGGACCAAAATGTCCGCAGAAGAAACAAAGAAAATGGAATACCAAACAATGAAAGATAAAACTATTCAGATAATGAAATCTGTTTAAAAACTGATCATTCTTCTTCTTCCTTTTCTTCCTCTTCTTCTTCTTCCTCTTCTTCAAAACAAATTCCTTTCTAAGGACTAATCACTGGATTAGCTACACAATACTGACTCTTTTGAGAAAACAAAGGAGGACAAGCCTCTTACTAAAATTATATTGAATCCTACATTTCTATGAGCCATCTGCTTCTTTTAATACCACCTATAAATTATCTTTCCCTAACCTAATTCAAACCCATACAAACTCAAGGAACACAGAAGAAGAAGATGTGGTCTCGCAGCCAACCCGGGTGAAAAGTGAATCTCCTTGTCACAATTTAATCCTAATTAATTCTGAATACAATTCACTTGCGGTAACGCGTTTTTGCATTGGCCCATTTATTATCGCTCTGGCCAACCAGAACATTTGTCACAAAACAATATCCAAACTACCAAATACATGCTATCTTTAAACTCTCATTTCGTCCAATGTCTATTCCACCTCTATTTACAAAATCTGCCTCGCGCTCACACCTGACACAGGCGTGGTCTCCTCGCGGATTCTGGGTGCGGGGCGTCTTGGCGGCGTCCCCGTCTTGGTGCTTGTGAGTCCGGGATGATCGTCCGGCCCACGATGCCCTGCTGATAATCACAGGAGAAGGTGGATGTAGGTCTCTATGGCTTAGAGACAAGGGGCTTCAGTCGGCAGGGAATTAGTGAATCCCAACCGGCTAGAAGGCTTCCCTTGTACAATAGCACTAAGAACACATAATCTGAATTTCAGTTAACAAACTGAGATCAGTAAAACATAAAAGGTGATCAAGCCAACATCACTCTCCATCCAACACCTGGAAAGGAATGGTATCATAAAGTGCAAGATTGCGGCCCATAGGTTTCCTACTAAAAATAGACAAAAGGGTTAGTAGGCATAAACTCCGGTTCTGGTACCAAAAGTGTTAAAGTCAAAAACACACACACACACAAATAATCAGTGCACATAAATAGAACAGAATGTTTACCACTTCTTTTCAATAACATATCTATCTACTCCTTATTCATCATTGAACATAGGATCTAGATCAAAACTAGGGTCAAACAAACCAGATCTCAATCACCAGCCATCAATAATACTTACTAGTGGGCTTATTATGACTGGTTGTGAGTGTTGCTCTAGCTACGTTTCAGCGTCTTGTGTGAAAACTTTTTCTCACTACTCCAATTATAGCCTTCACTTTCAAACAATGAAAGCCTGTCATTGGTTTATAGCAGTCGACACGTCACAAGATGATGCTATAATTTTATGCATACTAGTACCGAACAATCACGCGCTGGTTACATTGTTATCATGTCATTCCTATCCTTCTCGTGCTCGGAAGGGAAGGGTTCAAAGGGGCCCGACCGTGGTTGTCACTTTCTCGTGAGGGGTAGGTAGATCGGGCTTCAAAGAGATAACTGCCTTAATCGGCGTTCTTTTGATGGAGGATGGCAATTAAAGTGGCGGCCAGACCGAGAAATGAGTAGATAAGAAAGAGGGGTCGCGCGGGACACTTACGTCACAGTCATGACGATAGTTGATCATGTTTTAAAGAACAATGTTTTTATGTTTGAAAACAAATGTTATCGTCAAACACAGGGCACAGCCATGGGAACTCCGATGGCCCCCACGATTGCAAACCTGTTCATGGGTTGGTTGGAAAAACAGTTGCTTGCTAACAGCCCCGTCCCCATTCCATTAGAACACTGGAAACGATTTATTGACGACATTCTGTTACTCTGGACTGGCACCATCTCTGATCTAGAAAAGTTCGAAACGTACATCAACTCCTTCCACCCTACCATAAAATTCACTGTTAATTCCTCTAAGCATCAGATACCATTCCTTGATGTTCTCCTGCGCATTGAAAACGGCATCATCCTCACAGATATCTATTCCAAACCTACAGACATGCACAACTACCTACTCTTCAAGTCAAGCCATCCTTCCCACTGCAAACACAACCTTCCATACAGCCAGTTCCTCCGCATAAAAAGACTCTGTTCCGACCCCTCTGACTTCCACAAACGCTGTCAAGAAATGTTTCAGCACTTTCTACAAAGAGGCTACCCCCCTTCCATCCTGACTAAGGCAGTGCTAAAGGCCAAACACACTGCCAGGGCTGACTCCCTGACATACAAACCTAAACCTGAGTGCAACAGAACGCCCCTTGTGGTAACCCACAACCCAGCTAATCCTCCTCTACGTAAACTAGCCAAAGATCTCTTACCCATCCTACACACAAGTAAAAGACTGAAACAAGCCATACCCCAACCCCCCATCATTGGCGAAAGAAACAGTATGTCCCTCCGCAACATTTTGATGCCTTCTGCTCTACCCCAACCCACTTCCGACACCAGCCCCCCAGGTTTCTTCAAATGTGGTAAGACATGTGTACTGTGCCGAGAGCACTGTGTGGAAACCACAACCTTCCACAGTGGCAAAACCCTAGAAACCTTCTCTATCCGTCATCATCTTACCTGCGAAAGTAGCAACATCATCTACCTCCTGTTCTGTTCCAAATGCAGTCTCTCAATATGTAGGAGAAACAAAAAACTCACTAAAAACCCGCTTCTATTTGCATCGTTCGAACATAAACAAAAACTCTGGAACCCTTGTGACTAAACATTTTAATCAGCCTGACCATTCCCTCTCTGACATGAAATGCATGGCCATCGAAAAAATCCTCACTGACAACCACAACTACAGACTCAAACGTGAACAGTTCTGGTTTAGCAAACTCAAAACAGTTTCCCCCAACGGAATGAACACTCTGTACTAAGTATACTAACCCCATCTGTCTACCAGGTAAATAGACATGTTTTACAACACTATTTTTTCTTTCCCTCTTATACTACTGACATGGTTTTGCGAGCAACAACACCCCCCCCCCCCCCCCCCCCCCCGCCCTCCTCGCGCCCACCCACCCGAGTATGCGCGCACACCAATAGTGACCCATACAATGTGTGTGCGTGCGTGAGTGCACGCGTGAATGTGTGTGTGCATGCCTGTGCTCGCGCGCGCGCGTGTGTGTGAGTGTGTGTGTATGTGCGTGTGCGTGTGCGTGTGCGTGTGCGCGCGCGCGTGTGTGTGTGTGTGTGTGTGTGTGCGTGTGCGTGTGCGAGGAGTGCTCAACTTTACAAAATGATACTGTTATTATTGTGACTGGTTGTGTCAGTAACATCATTAGTATTAGCACTTCCATTTTTGCTGGCACAACTATTGTTATCGTATTGTCATTGTTTTAAAAGTGGTATTTGGCATGGTTATGGTGTGATGCTGGAACTATTAATGTTGTCATAATACGTGCATTGATGTATCTACTGCTGTTATCAATGTTCCTCATGTCCATGCTTAACATTTATATCCCCCTTCCCCCACCTGCCATGACCAATGGTCCCCCCCTCATAACCCTCCTCTTTGCTGTCAATATATCTAATAGTTTGTCCCCCATTCAATGTTTTTCTCCAGTACTTTTCCCCTCCCCCTCCATCCCTTTCTTTCTCTCTCTTCTTCCTTCCCTCTCATTCTCTCCCTCTCTCTCACCTCTCTCTTTCTAGATCCCTTTTCTTCTTCCTCCCTATCTTTCTTTCTTCCTCCTCTCTCTCCCTCCCCCCTCCCCCATCACTCTCTCTCTCTCTCTCTCTCTCTCTCTCTCTCTCTCTCTCTCTCTCTCTCTCTCTCTCTCTCTCTCTCTCTCTCTCTCTCTTTCTCGTCCCTCTCTTTCGTTTCTTAATAACTCCCAACCTTATTTGCTTGCTAGAAACATGATCCCCCCCCCCCCCCCCAACCTTTGGTTCCATGTTCTCGTTCACTCAATCTATCAACTTTTACTTTCTTTCACTTACTCGCACCTCAACTGCTCCCCCCCC
>CM065680.1:104966626-105006626 GCA_017654935.2 Phymorhynchus buccinoides | reverse complement strand
TAGTTTCCCTTTTCTAGGAATATTAAGAAAAGGCGAAACACCCGAAGGAATTTTATATTTAGTGTGGAGAGTGAACTGATGATGAATGGTAATTGAATGTGAAACTTTCTTTTGATTTAATAGTTGACCAGGATTGAATTCTACCTGCTTTTGTGGACTGTTGTTGATTGTTCGTCTGTGTCGTGAGGTGTGGATAATTTGGAGAGAGAGAGACACGAACATTCTCATGCGTTTGCATAGTCATACACTTTGATTGTTAATGTTGAATATTTCCCCTCACGCACGGGTGTAACAATTATAAAAAAACAACTAGAATGATTTCATCGTTGAGTTTCTTTCTACAGGCATTTGAACAATAAAATTCAGGGAAATATTTGTCAATACGGCAACACTGAATTTTCTTAAACTTCCTATTGACTAAATTCTATTTCCTTACCATTTGACAGAGATTCTGATACTAAATAGGTTGCAGTATCAGGCAAGAATAGGTCATTGAAAGTTTTTAATAACTTAAGTGTATGAAAGGTGTTCAGTTTTCAATAGACCTGATTTTACCCGAAAATTGTCCAACCCCCCACATTTGGACCATGAATTACAAGAAAAGTAGCACGGTAACCCCGTGTTTTCTTTTCAGTTTTGACCTTAGAATTATGTGTAGACATGGATGTGTATAGTAGAAGGGTGGGAGGGGACCTCGGTTTTAAGTCTCATCCGAAGAACTAGGAGTAAAGTGTCTTTCCCAAGGACACACCACTGCGGACGGAGCTGGAGTTGAACGCCCACACTCGCAAACCTGTTGGATTATGAGCATGCGATGATGAAAATGATGTTTTACGTCCTCTCGGTCATAGACACATATGGGACATTTGTAAATACAAAGATGGTATAAAAGGTCTTTTCTTTTCTTCCTTTTGAGTGAGAACGCACGTGAGAGCTTTGACAGCATTCAGAAACACTGAGTAGTACTAATAAGATATAATCTTTTGCATGCTTTTTGCTTTTCACTGGTGACCTAGTTAGGATTGAATTTGGAATTTTGTGATCTTGTGTTTTGTGTATTGTAGTTTGAATGTTAGCATTTTATTCTTGGCCTTGCCATAGAGCTATACTCTAGAAAAAGCAGCCTGTTCTGCGAAAGCTTGAGTTTTAATAAATACCCTGTGGGAGAAAATGACTAAACTGTTTTATTCTGTTGTTTTATCCACTACCGTTTTAGCATTGTTTTGTTTGTGGGTAGTGCGGGCAAATGAGAATTTTGTTTGTGATATATATATATGGCATCCCATCTCTTCTACTCTCTTCGAGGGATTGTAACTTTAGAACATTATTATTTTTGTTATTTTACACAAGATTGTTACCATTTCCTTTTAATTAAGTGCTGGTTTGCTTTTATTGTGGACTTTCAATCTGGTGCAAAGAGGACAACCTTTCTCTTGTAGAAAGTCTTCTAGCTCAGTTTGAATGTTCACTGTGGACATACTTTGCAGGCCGATATGCAGACTGAAGAGTCTTTCTCAAAGACGAAACAGCTGTCTTTGCATAGGCATTGTCTATCTCCCCCATTGGGAGAAAAAGTAAATCAGCACATTATTTTCTTTTATTCTTTTCAGAACACAGAATAAATTGTAAAGTTAAAATTAAAGTTATTCAGTTTCTTTCTTAGGCTCACAAACTTAAATATTGGACACAAAACAAGTTTTTTTCAAGCAAACTATATATATAAGAGGAAAGTTTAATGGTGTGGTTGTTTTTTCTTCTTCAATTCTTGTACGTTTATATTATACTTGGAAGAAGGAAAGCGCATCAGTCTACCTGATCCAGGCACACCTCTCTACATTCCTCCTCACCGGGAGTATGTTGGTGTTTACTACGATTTCTATGACCTCCCTTATTGAATCCTTCACTGGATCCACCAACATGGCATCCCATCTCTTCTACTCTCTTCGAGGGATTGTAACTTTAGAACATTATTATTTTTGTTATTTTACACAAGATTGTTACCATTTCTTTTTAATTAAGTGCTGGTTTGCTTTTATTGTGGACTTTCAATCTGGTGCAAAGAGGACAACCTTTCTCTTGTAGAAAGTCTTCTAGCTCAGTTTGAATGTTCACTGTGGACATACTTTGCAGGCCGATATGCAGACTGAAGAGTCTTTCTCAAAGACGAAACAGCTGTCTTTGCATAGGCATTGTCTATCTCCCCCATTGGGAGAAAAAGTAAATCAGCACATTATTTTCTTTTATTCTTTTCAGAACACAGAATAAATTGTAAAGTTAAAATTAAAGTTATTCAGTTTCTTTCTTAGGCTCACAAACTTAAATATTGGACACAAAACAAGTTTTTTTCAAGCAAACTATATATATAAGAGGAAAGTTTAATGGTGTGGTTGTTTTTTCTTCTTCAATTCTTGTACGTTTATATTATACTTGGAAGAAGGAAAGCGCATCAGTCTACCTGATCCAGGCACACCTCTCTACATTCCTCCTCACCGGGAGTATGTTGGTGTTTACTACGATTTCTATGACCTCCCTTATTGAATCCTTCACTGGATCCACCAACATGGCATCCCATCTCTTCTACTCTCTTCGAGGGATTGTAACTTTAGAACATTATTATTTTTGTTATTTTACACAAGATTGTTACCATTTCTTTTTAATTAAGTGCTGGTTTGCTTTTATTGTGGACTTTCAATCTGGTGCAAAGAGGACAACCTTTCTCTTGTAGAAAGTCTTCTAGCTCAGTTTGAATGTTCACTGTGGACATACTTTGCAGGCCGATATGCAGACTGAAGAGTCTTTCTCAAAGACGAAACAGCTGTCTTTGCATAGGCATTGTCTATCTCCCCCATTGGGAGAAAAAGTAAATCAGCACATTATTTTCTTTTATTCTTTTCAGAACACAGAATAAATTGTAAAGTTAAAATTAAAGTTATTCAGTTTCTTTCTTAGGCTCACAAACTTAAATATTGGACACAAAACAAGTTTTTTTCAAGCAAACTATATATATAAGAGGAAAGTTTAATGGTGTGGTTGTTTTTTCTTCTTCAATTCTTGTACGTTTATATTATACTTGGAAGAAGGAAAGCGCATCAGTCTACCTGATCCAGGCACACCTCTCTACATTCCTCCTCACCGGGAGTATGTTGGTGTTTACTACGATTTCTATGACCTCCCTTATTGAATCCTTCACTGGATCCACCAACATGGCATCCCATCTCTTCGAGGGATTGTAACTTTAGAACATTATTATTTTTGTTATTTTACACAAGATTGTTACCATTTCTTTTTAATTAAGTGCTGGTTTGCTTTTATTGTGGACTTTCAATCTGGTGCAAAGAGGACAACCTTTCTCTTGTAGAAAGTCTTCTAGCTCAGTTTGAATGTTCACTGTGGACATACTTTGCAGGCCGATATGCAGACTGAAGAGTCTTTCTCAAAGACGAAACAGCTGTCTTTGCATAGGCATTGTCTATCTCCCCCATTGGGAGAAAAAGTAAATCAGCACATTATTTTCTTTTATTCTTTTCAGAACACAGAATAAATTGTAAAGTTAAAATTAAAGTTATTCAGTTTCTTTCTTAGGCTCACAAACTTAAATATTGGACACAAAACAAGTTTTTTTCAAGCAAACTATGTATATAAGAGGAAAGTTTAATGGTGTGGTTGTTTTTTCTTCTTCAATTCTTGTACGTTTATATTATACTTGGAAGAAGGAAAGCGCATCAGTCTACCTGATCCAGGCACACCTCTCTACATTCCTCCTCACCGGGAGTATGTTGGTGTTTACTACGATTTCTATGACCTCCCTTATTGAATCCTTCACTGGATCCACAATCATGGCATCCCATCTCTTCTACTCTCTTCGAGGGATTGTAACTTTAGAACATTATTATTTTTGTTATTTTACACAAGATTGTTACCATTTCCTTTTAATTAAGTGCTGGTTTGCTTTTATTGTGGACTTTCAATCTGGTGCAAAGAGGACAACCTTTCTCTTGTAGAAAGTCTTCTAGCTCAGTTTGAATGTTCACTGTGGACATACTTTGCAGGCCGATATGCAGACTGAAGAGTCTTTCTCAAAGACGAAACAGCTGTCTTTGCATAGGCATTGTCTATCTCCCCCATTGGGAGAAAAAGTAAATCAGCAAATTATTTTCTTTTATTCTTTTCAGAACACAGAATAAATTGTAAAGTTAAAATTAAAGTTATTCAGTTTCTTTCTTAGGTTCACAAACTTAAATATTGGACACAAAAAAAGTTTTATTCAAGCAAACTATATATATATAAGAGGAAAGTTTAATGGTGTGGTTGTTTTTTCTTCTTCCATTCTTGTACGTTTATATATATATATATATATATATATATATATATATATATATATATATTTCCAACTGAGCTAGAAGACTTTCCCCAAGAGAAAGGTTGTCCTCTTTGCACCAGATCGAAAGTCCACAATAAAAGCAAACCAGCACAAAGTTAAACCAGAAAAAGTAAAAAACTTATGTAAAATGAGGTGATATCCAAATTAAGGATAAAAATAGTAGTATGCTATGGTGGAGGCAAAACGTTGGAAGCCATCCTAGGGATCTGCCAGTCAGGATGTCCTCTAAGAGGATGGCTTCCAACGTTTTGCCTCCACCATAGCATACTACTATTTTTATCCTTAATTTGGATATCACCTCAGTAGTTTGCCCTCTTTAGTCAGGTCTATTAGGTTTTTTGAAATTAAAATTTCAGAACATTATTATTTTGTTCATTTTACATAAGATTTTTTTACTTTTTCTGGTTTAACTTTGTGCTGATTTGTTTTTATTGTGGACTTTCGATCTGGTGCAAAGAGGACAACCTTTCTCTTGTAGAAAGTCTTCTAGCTCAGTTTGAATGTTCACTGTGGACATTCTTTGCAGGCCGATATGCAGACTGAAGAGTCTTTCTCAAAGACGAAACAGCTGTCTTTGCATCGGGCACTGTCCATCCTCCATTGGGAGAAAAAGTAAATCAGCACATTTTATTATTCTTATTATTTTTATTATTCTTATTATTTTTATTCTTAATAAAATAAAATAAAAAATAAAAAAATTATTTATTAAAAGGAACACATTTTATGACGTTAACTGGTTTCTGAAGTTCACAAATTCATACATTAGATACAGAAAAGTTTCATCAATTCGGCATTTCAAATGCAACTTTTTAGTCCTACAGAGTTGTGTGGAGTGGGAAGTTTGGCTTGTGCGGCTGTTATCTTTCTCTACAAGAATAAAAGAAGTACAAGTACAAATAAACGTACAAGAATTGAAGAAGAAAAAACAACCACACCATTAAACTTTCCTCTTATATATATAGTTTGCTTGAATAAAACTTTTTTTGTGTCCAATATTTAAGTTTGTGAACCTAAGAAAGAAACTGAATAACTTTAATTTTAACTTTACAATTTATTCTGTGTTCTGAAAAGAATAAAAGAAAATAATGTGCTGATTTACTTTTTCTCCCAATGGGGGAGATAGACAATGCCTATGCAAAGACAGCTGTTTCGTCTTTGAGAAAGACTCTTCAGTCTGCATATTGGCCTGCAAAGAATGTCCACAGTGAACATTCAAACTGAGCTAGAAGACTTTCTACAAGAGAAAGGTTGTCCTCTTTGCACCAGATTGAAAGTCCACAATAAAAGCAAACCAGCACTTAATTCAAAAGAAATGGTAAAAATCTTGTGTAAAATAACAAAAATAATAATGTTATAAAATTACAATCCCTCGAAGAGAGTAGAAGAGATGGTTGTCCCTTCATACATAGTATTAAAGGAAAATATCAGTGAATAGCCAGCTCCGTACACCGCCAGAATGGATACAATAACACAAACTATCATTATTGCAAAAGGCCCTATCTTAAAGCAATTCACAGTTGAACTTGTGGTGATGCCTGCAAGGAAGACGTCTTGATATGCTTAACCTGATGTAGTATGAAGAATAAATTGGAATTACTGGCATGCCTGACATCAATTGTTTATGTTCATAACATGGTGCCTATTCCATGCAACTCCCTTTCAAACTGCGTAAGGAAGTGCCTCCCTAACAGAATAACGCACCAAGTAAATATTTTCTCTCGCCTACATTATCCTGCTCTGTGTTTCTTTATGGAATACATATTCGCTACAGTCGTGTATCCAGCCTCAGTAAGATTAGATTGAATGGCGTTTGACTGTGTGAAACGAAGCTTAAGCAGATCGAATGAAACAGGTTCATACAACGTGCATGTTTGAAAGACAGTCTCTGGTCCTTCACTATCTGCCCCCAACTCCAACCCCTCTCACTCCATGTCCATTAGCCTATTAAACAGGTTTGGCAATAATGGTGGGACGATATTGGTGGATATTGGTGGATTTGTGTTCTTTACATTAGACTATTGGTTCTCTGTAATTCTCTGTCTCTCGCCATCTGTGTCTGTCTCTCACACAGATTGTAAAAATAGGCTTCACCTAATCTCCACCCTTGGAAATAGTTTTGTGTTCAGTGTTCTCTCTGTCTCTTTTTCTGTCTCTCTCTGTCTCTCTCTCTCTCTCTCTCTCTCTCTCTCTCTCTCTCTCTCTCTCTCTCTCTCTCTCTCTCTCTCTCTCTCTGTTTTTCTCTCTCTCTCTCCCCCCCTCTCTTTTCTCTCTCTCGCTCTTTGTGTGTCTGTCTGCCTCTCTCTCTCTCTCTCTCTCTCTCTCTCTCGTCTCTCTCTCTCTCTCTCTCTCTCTCTCTCTCTCTCTGTTTTTCTCTCTCTCTCTCCCCCCCTCTCTTTCTCTCGCTCGCTCTTTGTGTGTCTGTCTGCCTCTCTCTCTCTCTCTCTCTCTCTCTCTCTCTCTCTCTCTCTCTCTCTCTCTCTCTCTCTCTCTCTCTCTCTCTCTCTCTCTCTCTCTCTCTCTCTCTCTCTCTCTCTCTCTCTCTCTCTCTCTCTCTCTCTCTCTCTCTCTCCTGTTTGCTTGTGTACAAGTGTAGATTTATAATTGCATATTGTTACTTTGGTAGATAAAAGGTTTGGGAATTGGTAAAGTTTGCATAACAAAAATGCTGGAAATCACTAAAACGTTCTCCCTGATGGTAAACGAGTTTTAAAGGAAATACAGATGACTGAACTGCATCAAGCTGACTGCATGTTGAGTCAGCGTTGCATCAACATTCAAATTTCATTTGGACCTTTCTAAAGTCGAATTGTCTTTCTTCTTTCTTTCCTTCTTTTGTTTTATTACAAATAACAAGACTGCTTAAGTATAAGTAAAATAAGTGAAAAACACAAAATGCTGGCTTATTGGGCGTTGAATATTTTATATTATGCACCTATTAATCAAAATAAAGAGCATTATAGAAGAACTTAAGAAACAGAACAAGATATGCTAGTTGTCATGTCGATCAGTTGACTGAGGCTATGGCAGCTGTAACACAGTTTTATTAATTCAAGATGCACAGACAAATGTCCAGACCCTCATTGCCATTAAAGCACGCTACGTCATGTAGAATTAGAGCACAAACTATTTTTTTTTTCTGTCACATATCAATGCAATGTAGTCCATAAGATGCTTAGGATTTACTGTGCTGGAAATAAATATTTGCACCCTTGTTGGCAACGGTGACTCTGGCTCTACATGAGCAGACTAGCCCATTGTGTGACTCGTAATTGTAATGAGCTTAGAGCTTGGTCTGGTTTTTATGACAGGCACATAAAATTGCATGATTGTACATTAGATAACCAATAAAAGCTAATGTAGTTGGATTCGCAAGTGGTAATAGTGGTATTAACATCTGCTCTCCCTGTTAGACCTATCATCTGCCTTTGACACTATAGATCACTGTACCCTTCTATCTCGACTGCAACATACCTTTGGCATCTCCGATAAAGCTCTTTCATGGTTCCGTTCATACCTTTGTGGTCGTACTCAGGTTGTCTCTGTTAACGGCTTCTCTTCTCACTCAGTTGGTCAGGAGTATGGAGTTCCCCAGGGTTCTGTTCTGGGACCCATTCTCTTCGTTCTTTACACACAACCTATTTCTAACATTGCTACTCACCATGGCATCTCCCACCACTGCTTTTCTGATGACAACCAGGTTTACATGTCTGACAATATCTCTCAGCTTCCTTCTATCATTGAACGAACTCAATCATGCATTTCTGACATCAAGGCTTGGATGACTGACAACAAACTCCAACTTAACAACGACAAGACTGAAATTATTTCCATTGTCCCCAAGAGACTTTTGTCTACAAACTCGCTCCCTACTTCTATCCAACTAGAGAACTCTCTCATTCAGACTTCTGCAAGCGTTCGCAATCTTGGCTTCACACTGGACCAAACACTTTCTTTTCAAACTCAAATTTCCTCTGTCTGTCGTGCTTGCTATCTGGAACTCCGTCGCATTGCTTCTGTTCGTCATCTTCTCTCTGAAGACGCCACCAAAACTCTTATCTCTGCCTTTGTTCTCTCTCGCTTAGACTACTGCAATTCCCTTCTTGCTGGCTGCCCACACAATCTTCTCGCTAAATTGCAGAAAATTCAGAACAATGCTGCTCGCCTTGTACTGAGGTGTTCCAAATTCTCTCACTCTACCCCAATGCTTGAATCTCTTCACTGGCTTCCTGTCGGAAGGCGTATCGAATACAAGCTCTCGCTGCTCTGTTACAAATCCCTGAATGGTCTGGCTCCTTCTTATCTCGCTGGTCTTTTGAACCTTTACACACCTCTTAGACAGTTACGCTCCTCTTCTGACACTTCTCTCTCTCCAGATCCCTCGTTACCGCACCAAGACCCTTGGCGAACGCTCCTTCTCTTTCCAGGACCCCTCTTCTTGAAATAGACTCCCTTTACCTCTCCGTTCTGCCAACTCCATTTCTTCATTTAAGTGTTCTCTCAAAACTACTGTTTTCAAATCATGGCCTGCTATATTTCTTTTCAAAGTACTGTGCCCCTTCTATCCGAGTGTGTTTGTGTGCATGCGTGTCGTTTGTGCGTGTGCGTGCGCGTGCGCGCGCGCGCGCGCGCGCGCGCGCGCGCGCGCGCGTGTGTGTGTGTGTGTGTGTGTGTGTGTGTGTGTGTGCGTGTGTGTGCGTGTGCGCGTGTGGTGCGTTCGTGTGTGTGTTTGTGTGTGTGTGTGTGTGTGTCTGTTCAGTGCGTGCGTGTGTCTGTGTTTAGTGCGTGTGTGTGCGTGCACGCGCGTGTGTGTATAATATATTTTTGTCGTTTCTTTATTTATATTGCTTGCGTGTTTATTCCTTTATCATTGTAAGCGCTTAGGGCTTTTTTTTAAGATTAGGCGCTATGAATGCTAATTATTATTATTATTATAGCGGTATAATAGTGACGTCACAAGGGGGCCTGTTTCTCACAGAAACCACCAGCTGCGAAGGTGTTTCCCATCATTTTATGTTAGGGGAGGGTCTAAGGTACATGTGTGCCAAAGGAAATGGCTTAAACCTATTATGTACAAGATCATAAATAAGTTAGCACCAAAATATCTTATTACTAAACTTCGAAGCAAAACCAAATTAACAATGCCCCGTTCCAGAAGAGATCTATATAAATCATCCCTTACCGGCATTCTCAGGTGGTAAACTGTGGAACGACCTCCCTGACGCGCGTGCGTAGAATATGAGATGAAGGCATAAATTATATGTTTGCTGGTTGTTTGATTGATTTATTGAAGTTTGAATTGTTGATTGGCTGGTTGAATGATGGATTGTTTGATTTGATTTGAATTAAAATGGTTTGTTGGTTGGCTATTATTTTGATCAATCGATTGATGGATTGAAATTGGTTGTTTCATCAATTAATTTATTTATTGTTTTACTGGCTGGTTGATTGGTTGGCTAGACAATTGTTTGATTTATTTGTTCACTGATTGAACAAGAAAACTGCTTTGATTGAGTGTTTTATGTATTGATCAGTTGGTTGATTGATTTCATTGATTTAATTTCAATTAATTAAATTATTATTTTTATTTATTTATTTAGTTAGGTATTGTTTATTTATCTGTTTATTTATTTATCTATTTACCACTGAATCATTCTTTTTATTTTAATTGCTTGTTTCAACATAATTGATTAATTTTGTTTCAACTATTTAATTTAGTTATAATTTATTTGTGTCATTTATATTTATTGCTATCTTTTATTCTTCCCTATTGTAATCCCCATCCCCATGACATGGGCATCATGGCCTGGTTCATTAAACCTTCCGAATCTCTCTCTCTCTCTCTCTCTCTCTCTCTCTCTCTCTCTCTCTCTCTCTCTCTCTCTCTCTCTCTCTCTCTCTCTCTCTCTCTCTCTCTCTCTCTCTCTCTCTCTCTCTCTCTCTCTCTCTCTCTCTCTCTCTCTCTCTCTCTCTCTCTCTCTCTCTCTCTCTCTCTCTCTCTCTCTCTCTCTCTCTCTCTCTCTCTCTCTCTCTCTCTCTCTCTCTCTGTCTCTCTCTCTCTCTCTCTCTCTCTCTCTCTCCCTCTCTCTCTCTCTCTCTCTCTCTCTCTCTCTCTCTCTCTCTCTCTCTCTCTCTCTCTCTCTCTCTCTCTCTCTCTCTCTCTCTCTCTCTCTCTCTCTCTCTCTCTCTCTCTCTCTCTCTCTCTCTCTCTCTCTCATATTCCCATCCTATCTTATAATGTTTGTTTTTTGTTCTTCCTTAAAAGTGGTTTTATTCTGAAATATTCTCAAATTCACCACTGTTAAGTATTATCCATGTTTGCTTTAATTCCCATTTTTAATATCTTTTTCAATTATTTCATGTGCCAATTTTCTTCTTCTCCATTTTCTTGACTTGATTGTTTTATGTCAAATTTTCTTTGATTGATGCATGGTATGAATGTGTGAGTGAGAGGGCAAGGTGTAAAGAAGCTATTGTAGCTGATCCTTTTTACCCTCAATAAAACATTCGTATTTCGTATTTCTTTCGTATTTCTCTCTCTCTCTCTCTGCCCGCACATCTTAAAACGAAACCTAGCTTATCATCCTTTAGAAAGGCATACCATAAATCTTTAATTGATCAATTATAATTTTATCTATCTTTGTTTTATTATAATTATTCAATAATACATATACCGACTTGTATTTTTCAGTACTCCTCATTAAATATTTTGTCCATGTTATTCCATGCTGAAGCTATAGACAATTTTGGGACAGCTTCCATCTTGTACAAAATGTGTGTGTGTGTGTGTGTGTGTGTGTGTGTGTGTGTGTGTGTGTGTGTGTGTGTGTGTGTGTGTGTTACTCAATTTAACGCCCTTCCACTAAAAGTGATTCAGACAAAAATAGTAAACATGCTGAAGCTATAGACAATTTTGGGACAGCTTCCATCTTGTACAAAATGTGTGTGTGTGTGTGTGTGTGTGTGTGTGTGTGTGTGTGTGTGTGTGTGTGTGTGTGTGTTTTACTCAATTTAACGCCCTTCCACTAAAAGTGATTCAGACAAAAATGTGTGTGTGTGTGTGTGTGTGTGTGTGTGTGTGTGTGTGTGTGTGTGTGTGTGTGTGTGTGTGTGTGTGTGTGTGTGTGTGTGTCTATGTGTGTGTGTGTGTGTGTGTGTGCGCGCGCGCGTGCGTTCGTGCTTGTGTGAGTGTGTGTGTGTGAGTGTGCGTGCACGGGTGACATGCAAATGTAAGATTATTATGTATAGGCCTAAGTGAGTTTCCATTTGCATGATGTTATGTATATCTGAATTATTATCATATATTGTTTTTAAAAAATGTCATGCATGTGTATCCATTGTTTGCGTCTTTTTTTCTTTTCCTTATGTTTCAGTCTTTTTCTTATTATTATTTGCCTGAGGGTAGGGTGTAAAAATGCTGATTCAGCTTATCCATCTTCCCTCAATAAAAAATATGATGTCAATAATTGCCGATAAACGGCAGGTGGACATTACTGGAAGAAGAAGAAAAAAAGTTCGTATTCGTATTCGTGTGCTCTCTCTCTCTCTCTCTCTCTCTCTCTCTCTCTCTCTCTCTCTCTCTCTCTCTCTCTCTCTCTCTCTCTCTCTCTCTCTCTCTCTCTCTCTCTCTCTCTCTCTCTCTCTCTCTCTCTCTCTCTCTCTAAAGGGGTAGTATATAGTATTTGAAAGGGAAACAAAACACGGTTCTCCATGCTGTGTTCTTTACTCCGAAGTGATTTAGACACCTAACCAGATCGTCTTTGCTCATATGTATCAGGAGTACATTCACATGTTTGCCCATTTCTGTTTTCTCCGCTTTGTCTCTTCCACAACACATTCAGCCACATACATTTCTTCCTTCTCCTCCTCCTCCACCTCCTCCTCCTCCTCTTTTCCTTTTTCTTTTTGCGATCGAACAGTGTTTATCATGTTCTTGCCATTCCATCGTTCGATCTGACACCCACTTCTGATTATGCCTTCCTATTCAGCCCGTGATTTGCGCATTGATCTGGGTGTGGCACGTGCTCTGACGTCACAACCCTTATTGGGTCATCAGCTGAGATGCGCGTGCTTCTGTGACAGGCAGGGGTGGAGGGGGGGGGGGGGGTGGAGGGATGGTGGTAGCCATAGGAGAGAACGGAATGGCAAAGGGTTCACTCAAAGGTCTATCATTGTGAAAAGAATAAAAGTTGTTAGCATTTTATTATATCACGTTTCTTAATTTGAATTTGAATTTAAGAAAATGTTTTACATAAAAAAGGCATTGAAGACTTGAATATTATTTTCGATAAGAGGAAAAATGAATTGCTGTGCCATCTGCCTTTGACCTCACTGAGTCCGTGTCAAATTGTCCGACCGTGTTGCCTGTTCGTCGTTTCCGACAATGACTGCCAGACAGCGGAGTGGGCAGCTGCTATTCTGGCGGGCTGGGCTAACATGTGCTTAAAGTGGAATGCGTCTGCCTGTCTGTCTGTCTGCTTGTCTGTCTGCGTGTCTGCCTCTTGAACTAAGCTAAAAACACTTCTGTCTTTCTCTCAGTCTGACTGCCTTTCTGTCAATCTCCAATCTCTCTCTCTCTCTCTCACAACCCTTATTGGGTCATCAGCTGAGATGCGCGTGCTTCTGTGACAGGCAGGGGTGGAGGGGGGGTGGAGTGTGTGTGTGTTCGTGCGTGCATGTGTGTGTTTGTGTTCGTGCGTGCATGTGTGTGTTCGTGCGTGCATGTGTGTGTGTGTTGTGTGTGTGTGTGTGTGTGTGTGTGTGTGTGTGTGTGTACGGATGCAAGCCCTTTGGTGTGCCACAATATAATGCCGGACCAATGTAAATGGGACTGATTTTAGATCAAAATCTCGGTACCCATCGTCTTTGTTTAAATTTGAAATTGAAATAATTATAATGCTAGTTTTCAAGTTATTCCCCTTTTGCTTGGCATATTTGTTTCTTCAGTTTTATTTATTTGCATTCGTTTTACATTTGCAGTCTCTGTTTATAAATTGTTGCATTTTTGTGAATGATATTTTGTTTTATAGTCTATTGTGTTAAAGGATTGTTTCTCACCTTGTAATATGTTTAGCACGCGTACTCTTGATAACTGGCCGTCAGCGGATGGCCTTAGAGTAGGTTTTCTTAACATTAATCACCTACTAAATAAAGTTAGTGATGTATCTGATATTTTATTTAATAACGGCAAAAACTTTCATATATTTGGTTTTGCTGAGACAAGATTATCAAATCAAATTTCTGACTCTGAATTGAATATACCAGGTTATCATTTCATTCGTAAAGACCCAACTAAAACTAAAGAAACTGGTTTAATTGTTTACATCCATGAAAGTTTGCATTTCAAGGAAATTTCATCTCTTGTAAACCATGGCGTAGAATCCATATGGATTGAATTACTATTCAAACAATCAAAACCAGTTTTCATAAGCTTCATCTATAGAAATCCTGCTGAACGCTCTGACTGGATTGATAGGTTCACTTTAATGATGGAAGAAGCGTCATCCTTTAGTTATGAAACTCTGCTTTTGGGCGATTTTAATATTGATTTACTAAAACCGCACAAAACGTGGCTAGAAACGTATGAATCCTTCAATCTTTCACAACTAATTGATAAACCGACAAGAGTCAGTGCCACCGCCCAAACGATTATAGATCATATCTACTCATCTTCAACTAACACTATAATAGAGACATGTTCACCCACGTACGGCGCTAGTGATCACTTCCCTGTCTGCTTTACGTGGTCAAAGCGAGGTGTCAAAATTCCAAAAAAATTCCCATAAGCTAATAACTCGCAGATCCTTTGCTCGTTTTAAGAACGAAGCATTTCTTTCAGATTTAGCTCATTCCCAGTCATTGCGCTCTGTCTATCAATTTACTGATCCCGATGAAGCTTTCGAAATTTGGTACCACAGTTTCCTTAACATTTATGATAAACACGCTCCTTTAAAAACAATGCGAGTAAGCTATAATTCTAGAAAACCTTGGATATCGAAAGATGTAGATGATGCCATCAATGAAAGAGAGTCGCTTTTGGCATCAGGAGATAAAGATAATTTTAAAAAGCAAAGAAATTTGGTTAATTCTATTAAACGATCTGCGAAGAGAACATACTTTAAACATCTGATATCTACTAATTCTGATAGTAAATCAATTTGGAAAGCAATAAATCAATTAACCAATAAAAATGTAAAGACTAAGAACCCATCTGTTAAATTATCGGCAGAAGACATGAATAAACATTTTTGTGACATGGCCACCACAATAATAACATCAAATAGAACTTCAGAAAACAATCTAATTATTCTGCAGAAATTCTGTTATACTAAAAAAGTTAAAGAGTGTACTGATATTCCGCTATTGAGTGTACACGAGGTTTTCAACACTCTTACCCACTTGAAACAGACAAACACGCGAGGCATTGATGGAATTGATGCTAAGATACTGAAGTTATCTGCCCATGTAATTGCTGAAACACTCACATATGTCTACAACCTATGTATTTCAAAAAATCGTATTCCCAAAGCTTTTAAAGTAGCCAAAATAATACCAATCCACAAGTCAGGTGATTGCGAAGACCCTTCCAATTACAGGCCCATTTCTATTTTATCTACCCTATCTAAGCCTTTGGAAATGCACATAAATAAACATATTCTGAATCATTTCAATTCCTTTGACTTATTTCATCAAAACCAATCAGGGTTTAGAGCTAACCATTCGTGCCACACCGCTTTAACCAACCTGGTAGATCAGTGGCTTATTAATATTAACAACGATGAAATTACAGGTGTTCTTGCTGTTGATTTCATGAAAGCCTTTGATGTTGTTGATCGTAACCTCTTGCTAAAAAAACTAAAAATGTATGGCATTACTAATAACACCTTAGAATTCCTATCGTCTTTTTTATCAGATCGAAAGCAAAGAGTCTTTCTAAATGAATCTGAATCCTGTATAATGCCTGTTGATTTTGGTGTTCCCCAAGGTTCAGTCCTTGGCCCCATCTTATTTTCAATATACATTAATGATCTGCCTCTTTTTCTTACAACTCCCACTGAAATGTTTGCAGATGATACGACTATACATACTAGTGATAGTAAAGTAGATAAGGTTTTTACTTGTTTACAGGACAATGTTGACAAACTAATTGAATGGTCTGAAATTAACCATATGAAACTACATCCAAAAAAATCTAAATACTTACTTATCATTACTAGACAAAAACGTCAAAATCTCTGCCTTGGTTCTTATTCGCTCTATATCAATGGTGAAATCATGGAAGAAGTTGACCATCACAAGATACTCGGAGTTATTGTTGATAACAATCTCTCGTGGTCCTACCAAATATCTATGCTTTGCAAGCAAATATCTAAAAAAGTCTATCAGCTTTCCAGAATTAAACATTTTCTTGATTTCGACAGCCGTAAATTGTTTTTCAATTCTTATATCCAATCACATATTAACTATGCTTCTACACTATGGGATTCAGCTAGTGGAAAGAATCTAAAACCTTTATTTAGTTTGTACAGGCGTGGTCTTAAGTTGATCCTTCTGAAATCATCGTCCATTACTCATACAGACTATCAGCACCTAGGAATACTGCCTCTACAATGGAAACTTGAATATAACAAAGCCATTTTCATGTTTAAAATAATGTCTGATCGCGCTCCTCCTGCTTTAAAACAAAAATTTGATTTAAACCTCGTCCGCAATGTTCTTAAAATCAAAGTACCTCTTCCAAGAGTTGATCTCTTCAAGACTAGTCTGTTGTATTCGGGCGGTTGTTTGTGGAATACGATTTTAGCTTCTTTTAATGTTCATTCAAGTCTCAATATTTTCAAGAAAAACTACCATAAGCACCTTATGATCAAACATATAAACAACATCACATATTAATATCTTATGTAGCTTCTGTTTTAAACGTTTATTCATGACATGGTTAATTTGTACATAAATCTTGTTTCTAAACATGAGGGTTTTTGTTGTTTGTTTTTTGTTCACTTTAAGGGGGGGGGGGGGGGGAGAAGGAGGAAGACAGTAATTCCTTGTGTTTTGATGATGTCATACTCATAATACATTTGTTTAGATTTTTTTTTTTTTTTTTTTTTTTTTTTTTTTTTCTTCCTCCACAATGTATTTCCTGATTCTTGTGAATTCAATTTCTATTAGTTCATATGATTACTGTGCTGTGTGCGAGGTTGGTGGTGGGTGGGGGGAGGGTGGATGGGTGTATGAATGTGTAGTTGTTGGTGGGTTTTTTTGTTGTTGTTTTTGTTTTTTTTGGGGGGTTCCCCTTGTTGCTTTTGTTCATTAATTGAAGTTTAATCATGCTTTTCTTCTTTTGTTTCGAGGGCAAGATGTAAACAAGCCCACTGTGTGCTTATTCTTTTCCCTCAATAAACAAATGTTTCTCTCTCTCTCTCTCCCTCTCTCTCTCTCTCTTGTTCCTTTGATTTAATTGTTATATCTGACTGTCATAGTATTTGTACTATTGTGAATCCTTTGCATATTACTGTTTTATTATTATTATCATTATTGGTGTTACAATTTCGTCGTTCTTTTGCTGTCATGTTTCATGATGATGTTGTAATCAAATCAATCAAATCAAATCATCTTTATTATCTCATAACAGAGAAATTGCAGCCAGGTGCACATAAGAAAAACAACAATAAACACATTTATCAACAATTAAAGAATATAAACAAATAACTAATAACACTGCAATATTGTAATTAACAAACTGGACGAATACGAACAATAATATTGCTGTTTGTTTGTCTGTTCATTTTTTTAAAAATTTTACTTGCTTATTGTTTTATTTCAGTGTTTGAGGACCTGATGAAAAGAAGTGATGTTTTGCTTATTCAGTTTATCCTCATTAAACATTTCCAGTTCAAGTTCTCTCTCTCTCTCTCTCTCTCTCTCTCTCTCTCTCTCTCTCTCTCTCTCTCTCTCTCTCTCTCTCTCTCTCTCTCTCTCTCTCTCTCTCTCTCTCTCTCTCAATGCTTATATCCAATCACATATTCATAGAGTTGAGAACCGGTTCAAAAATCCGAACCGGTTTTTCCTCTTCGAAACAGTCTTTTCGAACCGGTTGTTTAACCAGTAATCGCATCAGTAGTTTCACCTATGCAAACACATATTTATTTGTCAGAATATTCACACATACACATACGCGCGCGCGCGCGCGCGCGCGCACGCACACACACACACACACACACACACACACACACACACACACACACACACACACACACACACACACACACACACACACACACACTCTCTCAACTCAAAACATGTTAATGGTGTGGCCATCTGCCCGTGTCAAAGGAAGGTAAGAGTTGGGGTATAGTTGAAAAATATAATATTCATCGGAAAAACAATTAAATCAGAGCAAAAACAAAACGTCATATGGCGGTTGGAGTGTGAAGGATGGTGGCACATTCACAACGCAATGAACTAGCTTGGAGAATAATCAAATATGTGGCCGGAATTTTTTTTTTAACTTTTAAAAAGTACAATATAGTTACGTACATGGACAGATAATCTAAATTAGAAGAGAAAATCTTTCACAATTGAAGGAAAAGTATCACACACGCGCACATACACACATACACTCACACGTGCACACCCGCACACGCGCGCGCGCACACGCATGCACACACACTTAGCGCGCACGCACACACACACAAGCCCATTGTGTGCTTATTCTTTTCCCTCAATAAACAAATGTTTCAAATGATTCTCTCTCTCTCTCTCTCTCTCTCTCTCTCTCTCTCTCTCTCTCTCTCTCTCTCTCTCTCTCTCTCTCTCTCATTAGGCAATCATCAGGTGTAGAGTGGCACTGAGGTAACACGTTCGCCTTGTGTCAAGTAAACTGGCCCCGAGTGCGAACCTGGGTACAGGGGATTTTTCCTCTCACTTTGCACTAGACCGTACGGTCTGAACGTGCAGTCTTTCGGATGAGGCGATAAACCGAGGTCCCATGTGCCCATGCACTTAGCGCACATTAAACCCAGTAGCAACGAAAAAGTTGTCATTTGGTAAAAATGTACTCCTCCACCCCTCCCTTTCTTTCGTCATCAGTCATAAAAAAATGTGCATGCATAAACAAATATTGGGTGGCGCGCCTCTGGCTGCGACGCTCTCTCCAGGTGGGAGCAACCCGAATTTCACCTCTGTGACTATAAAGTACCTAATACCTAATACCAATCTTCGGCTCTGTATTTCTCTATCTCATGTTCTTTTCTGTCTGTCTTCCTCTCTCACCCCTCACCCCGGTAATCCAAGCAAGCCTAATAACGGTGTTCCGGTGACATGTCTTCCTTATGGTGACGGCCATTGCTGTGCTAAAAGGTAAAAGCCATTGTCCTACCTGCCGACAATGAGGGCTATTAGACCACTGTCCAGGGGAATGGACCGTTAAGGTTCGGCTACACGTCAACTAAAATCGTACGACTGTACGATACGATTCGATCACGTGGTCTCGAAGCGCGAATCACATTTGTTCTTCGAGACCACGTGATCGAATCGTATCGTACAGTCGTACTAATTTAGTTGACGCATAGCCGAGCCTTTCGGGCCACCGTGCATGAACACTGGCTATTAACTGTCAGCAAATGACCGTTGAATCCAGTGTTTACTATGATGACCACTGGCCGCTGTCCTCTTGCCATGCTTGTCTGGTTGGTATGAGGGTTGTTCACTAAACTAGAACCGGGAGGTGATCAGTGTTTACTATGATGACCACTGGCCGCTGTCCTCTTGCCATGCTTGTCTGGTTGGTATGAGGGTTGTTCACTAAACTAGAACCGGGAGGTGATCAGTGTTTACTATGATGACCACTGGCCGCTGTCCTCTTGCCATGCTTGTCTGGTTGATATGAGGGTTGTTCACTAAACTAGAACCGGGAGGTGATCAGTGTTTACTATGATGACCACTGGCCGCTGTCCTCTTGCCATGCTTGTCTGGTTGATATGAGGGTTGTTCACTAAACTAGAACCGGGAGGTGATCAGTGTTTACTATGATGACCACTGGCCGCTGTCCTCTTGCCATGCTTGTCTGGTTGATATGAGGGTTGTTCACTAAACTAGAACCGGGAGGTGATCAGTGTTTACTATGATGACCACTGGCCGCTGTCCTCTTGCCATGCTTGTCTGGTTGGTATGAGGGTTGTTCACTAAACTAGAACCGGGAGGTGATCAGTGTTTACTATGATGACCACTGGCCGCTGTCCTCTTGCCATGCTTGTCTGGTTGATATGAGGGTTGTTCACTAAACTAGAACCGGGAGGTGATCAGTGTTTACTATGATGACCACTGGCCGCTGTCCTCTTGCCATGCTTGTCTGGTTGGTATGAGGGTTGTTCACTAAACTAGAACCGGGAGGTGATGATTGAGTCTGACTGAAACATGGAGGGGGTCCATTAACCCTTCCTTCAAATGGCCTTTAAAAAATAATATGGCACATGCTTATCTGTCAACACAAATAATATGGCACATGTTTGTCAACACAGATAATATGGCACATGCTTATCTGTCAACACAAATAATATGGCACATGTTAGCCTATCTGTCAACACAAATAATATGGCACATGTTTATCTGTCACCACACATGTTGGCCTCATTCCCATGTGCGTGTCTATGGCATACCACAAATAATATGGCACATGTTTATCTGTCACCACACATGTTGGCCTCATTCCCATGTGCGTGTCTATGGCATACCACAAATAATATGGCACATGTTTATCTGTCACCACAAATGTTGGCCTCATTCCCATGTGCGTGTCTATGGCATACAACAAATAATATGGCACATGTTTATCTGTCACCACAAATGTTGGCCTCATTCCCATGTGCGTGTCTATGGCATACCGGCATGTGTACAGACTGACGGAGGCATGCATAGGTCTACGTACAGTAAACATAGGCCTACTGATACATGCGTGTAAATTGATGCGCGAGCGCACGTACACACACACACGCGCGCGCGCACGCACGCACGCACACACACACACATGTTGTAGACCAATAACATGCCTCTCTCTCAGTCTCTCCTCTCTCTGTCTCTCTCTCTTTCTGTCTCTCTGTCTCTCTGTCTCTCTCTCTCTCTCTCTCTCTCTCTCTCTCTCTCTCTCTCTCTCTCTCTCTCTCTCTCTCTCTCTCTCTCTCTCTCTCCTGATTAGTCTGGGTTGCAAGTTTGCGACACATAGCTATTACCTTCTATCTAATATCATGTCTTTAATAGTCATGGTGACGTTTGGAAGAATCCACATCCAAAAAGCGTGCAGTGTTTTTGTTTATTTCAGGGGCGGAAAGTGGTCAGGCCCTGACAAATGACGAATTGACAGTCACAAAGTGCGGTAAATAATTCTGTCATAATTTTATTATTAATGACTAATAGATAGTGAATAATTTAACTTGGTAAAGGTCAAAACTTGGTAAAGGTCAAGATGTGACCTTTAACTTTATTAAAGACGATGTAGTCGATAATTAATCTGCGAAATGGAGGCAGGCCGTTTCTTCTTCTTCTTCCAATATAGTTGACAAAGTCAGTTCTGACCATTATTTCAACTGAAACCGCTATCATCTTTTTTATAGTTCTGTTGTTATACTAAAGGGCTTGTCTGGTTCCATCAGGCAGAAAGACTGCAAACAAAAATGTTTCCAGCTACGTAAGTCCGTCAGATAGGTAGTTTCGGGTTTACCGTCAGTAGGCCTATGTTCGTTCTTGACTTTATCACTTTCTTTTCGGCTTAGGACTACGCTAGATCAAACACCAGACTGGAAAAAATATTAGTCAGCAATCAAAATAGTTGTGTGCAAGGATGATCATGTTACAACAAATTGAACAAACCGAACCGAGAATTAGAAACACACAGGAGATACTACAGTATCGTGTCACGTGGAAACGAAAGTAAAGCAACACAGCTTCGGCTGAAAGATATTAGGCCTACCTTTCATTCTAACACAAGCTAGGCCTGCAGACAATGTGTTCTGACCACTTTGTCAGGCTGTGTGTGCATGAGGTTGTCAAATCTAGGCCTACGTGCTCTCTCTCTCTCTCTCTCTCTCTCTCTCTCTCTCTCTCTCTCTCTCTCTCTCTCTCTCTCTCTCTCTCTCTCTCTCTCTCTCTCTCTCTCTGATGTTTGGGTGTGGTGTATGTGTGCATGCGCATGTTTGTGTTGTGTGTGTGCGTGTGATGCGTTCATGTAGGCCCCTGTTTGAGTGTATGTATGCATGGGTGTGTGTGTGTGTGTGTGTGTGTGTGTGTGTGTGTATGTGTGTGTGTGCTTGTGCTGGGTGTGCGTGTTATTTTTGTGTGTATGTTGTTGTGAATATTATGCTGTTATTTCATGCTTGTGAATTGTGTGACAATTAATGCATACGTGCATTAGGCCTAGTAGTAGTAGTAGTAGTAGTAGTAGTAGTAGTAGTAGTAGTAGTATAGTAGTAGTAGTAGTAGTAGTAGTAGTAGTAGTAGTCACAGCAGTTGTTGTTGCTGATTGATATGTGTATTGTTTTGTCTGCTGATGTTATTGGATTTGTGTTTCATGTTTTTATTCCATTCAATTTTGTGTAAAGCGCCCTGTAGCCTACATAGTAGGATGGGCGCTATATAAATTTTCCTCATTATTATTATAATGTGTGTTCTTGCACAAAAGCCGAAGGCATAGGCCTACATTTATTTTGAATGGTACAAATAAAAGCTAGTGTATTAGAATATGCCTACATCAAGGCTACATTTATTATGTAGGGTGAAATGAAAGATAGCGGGTTGACATTGAATTGAATCGACACAAAACAATGCAAGATTGCACATTAGCATAGCCTTAGGCCTACTGACAACCAGTATTACTCCTACAGAACAGCTGTAGTGTTTACTCACAGTGGGGAAGAAGTGATACTTAAGTTAAGTAAACATTGTGACCATGTCAATCAATCACTCAGTTTCTATTGCACTGATCAACATGTGCCTAAAATTGTGTGATACCAATACATAATTTATATTTTAGAATTCCAATTTGTTCTTGAGAATTTTGTGGTTGTTTTGTAATGTCAAGAATTTACAACCACATACACACAAAAACAACAACAATAAAACTGTTCACACTAATCATAGTTGACAACATAAAACGTCTCGGGGACTAAAAATACAACCATATGTTTGGGGCAGATCAGCCAGTCATGGAAGAGGGGAGGGGGTAGCTCCAAGTGGTCAGTTGGGGTGGGGTGATGGGTCTGGGGGGATTGCCTCCCAGAAGCTGATGATAATTTGAATGTAAAAGATTCAATCAAGGCTTCTCGTGAGAGAATAACTAGCATGGAACTACAGTTTGTCTTCCTCTTTTCCTTTCCATTGTTTGTCTGAGGGGGTGGAACCCCTGTAACCCCCCCTCAAATCCATCTTTGATGCAGTACCAAGTCCATGACAGCAATGTGTAGTGAATGGGCTGAGACTATTAACTCTTTCGTTTCCTAAATCCTTGTGTCCTTTCTGTTTTTGTTTTGTTTTTTTGCCGTTATAAATTGGGGAGGGGGAGGGGGACAGAGAGATACGTCTGCCCCCCTCCTCGAAGCCAGGGGGGTCAGCTCACTTGTATGTGCATAAAATAACTGTAAGGGTTCATTTACCTATGAGTACCCACCCCCATCCCCCATCCACACACAGTGAGTGGCTCACACAGTGACACACATACAAACATCCAAGACAAAAATATGTTAAAGAAAAATGGGTAGGTGGGTAGAAATTGACATCTAAACATTCCAGTCAGAATTGAGAAAAGGAGAAAGTAATTTGTGACACCTTCTGGTGCACCTCATTATAAAGTGCACCCCCAAACTTAAAGACCCCGCACGTCGCGTGTCAAAATCACGGTTTTCACGCGTTTTCCCTCTTATAGCTGGTAATGAATCTTAAAGACCCACCACGTCACGTGCCCAAATCACGGTTTTCACGTGTTTTCCCTCTTATAGCTGGTAAGAAATCTTAAGAAATCTTCCTAGCATAAGAGGGAATGTGACACGTGACGTGGGGTGGGGGGGGGGGGGGGGGGGTCTTTAAGAAATCTTCCTAGCATAAGAGGGAATGTGACACGTGACGTGGGGGGTCTTTAGCACAAAATTCAAATTTTGTTACACTAATTTCTGACTTATTATCACAATATCAGTCACATTGTAAGGGGTGGGGGTCTCAGTCTGGGCAAAAAGTATCACCTTATAATCCATAAAATAGGGTAGTTGTTGACATAAACACACATACAGATGTGCACATTATACTGATTAAGTGATATGTGTATGCAATAGTATGATTATCATAGTCTCAAGTACACACACACACGCACACACACACACATACCAGACGTTTTGTTTTTTGTGCTGAGTCTTGTTGAGGTGCAGTCAGGGCAAAACTGGGTTGGGCTTTGATTTCAGATCAACGCATGCAAAATGAAACCACTCCAGAGGACAGTCTGGGGTAAAGATGTGCCACCCCCCTTCATTTCTCGGTTAAATCCATTTTTGCCTTTCTTACCAAACATAAGGCTGTATTTCATGAACCTTGTTAGCTAATTATCTTTTTGGAATACTAACCCTAACCCCCCTCCCCCCCCCCTATAAGACGGGAAAACGCAATGAACCACGACTGTGACAAATGCCGCGGTGTACTGCAGTACATAGGGGGGGGGGGGGGGGGGGGGGGGGGGGGGGGGGAGGGCTACAATTAATTATTGAACAAAGATAATTAGCTAAAAATATTCGTAAAATACAGCTTCATGTTTGGTAAGAAAGGCAAAAACGGAAAAACGAAATTAACCGAGAAATGGGGGGGGGGGGGGGGGGGGAGGGGGCACATCTTTACCCCGAACCCAGCCAGAAATGAACAGTCGACCTATCTGTATTAATAAAAAAATCGGGACTTTACTGGTTTCGTACTGCCTCCGGGCATTGCCTCCAGTATTGTTCCCACCATATTTGTATTTACAAATGTCCCATATGTGTCTGATTCAGATCAAGAGAACGTAAAACACCATTTTCGTCGTCGGAGACATTGAATATTGCGAAACACTGAAGTAAAAAAAAAAAAAGTGCCCGCGCGTGTGTGTGATACAGAGAGAGAGAGAGAGAGAGAGAGAGAGAGAGAGAGAGAGAGAGAGAGAGAGAGAGAGGGGGGGGGGGGGGCAGAGACAGAGACAGTTAATACTATAATAAAGAGAGACAGAAATGAAGACAGAAGAAGAAGCCTGAAGAAAGTTCTACTGCTGTACTTACTATAAAATGACTCAGGAACGTATGATTGATTTCTTCTCGGCCTTTTGGCTAAGACAGTGATTCCGGAACATAAATTTTTGTTTATACCATGGTTGGTTTGTTCAGCCCGTCGTACATGGCGAAAGCCGATACGCGACGTTAAACTGAACTTCCATCCATCCATGATTGATTCCAATTACTTGTAGCGGTGCCATAGCCGATGAGGTTTACCCGAGGCGTGGTTACCGCTACACCTATCTGTATTAATAAAAAATCGCGACTTTACTGGTTTCGTACTGCCTCCGGGCATTGCCTCCAGTATTGTATTTACAAATGTCCCATATGTGTCTGATTCAGACCAAGAGGACGTAAAACACCATTTTCGTCGTGATTGATTTCAATATTCCATTGTGGCGGTACCATAGCCGATGAGGTTTATCCGAGGCGTGGTTACCGCTACACATATAATATATTGATAAAAATTCTAGACTTTACTGGTGTTGCACTGCCTCCGGGCATTGCAGCCAGTATTGTTCCCACCATCTTTGTATTTACAAATGTCCCATATGTGTCTATGACCGAGAGGACGTAAAACACCATTTTTCTTCTTCTGATTGATTTCAATCTACATTTCGCAATATAGGCCTATATGTTTGTACCTACAAATAGATGAACCAATTCTATGTTGAGCAAAGTTGTAAGCAGTTGGTCACGATATCTGTTAGAGGTTTTAGTGGCAGTTACTTTTTTGCTGGCAAACTTTGTTTGCACGCAGTTACGTCCAATCTGTACTGAGTCAGTCTTTCAACTGCGACATTTAATTTGGTGACACTCTGATATAGCCGTCCAAAAATAGGACACAACTCTCAATAACAACACTATTCCATATACGGCGGATTTTACTATTACTAAAGCCAATCAGAATCGAGAAAAACGGTCAGAAAATATAACGACGCTGTCCGTTGGAAATTCCTTGCGTGCCTAGAAAATGTCCCGTTCAATTTGATTGGCTAAGGCTGCACGTTCCCACAGCGCGCTGTACACACACAGTTCATGTCGAAAGAAAGCGATCGAAGCTCGCGCGGGTTCTGCATGAATGGCTTGCTGTGTTGTGTTAGCTGACAGCATGCAAATGTCGCCCGAAAGGTGACGGTAAAAGTGACAGTGACACTTGTTCTTCAACCAGGGAGGCCGGTAGAGGCTTGTGGTTGTGAGTAGCTGCCGCCATGGATGTGCTTCCCAGTGGCAACATATTTCGGGAGCTGCAAGTCGTTCATGAGACCGGCTACTTCTCGGCGCAGCCGTCTCTGGAAGATCGTTGGCAACAGGTTAGAACTTGTCTCGCATGCTTTCCCTCTGTCTGCTCGCTCTCAGCTCTGACCTCTTTCCCCCCATTGATCCCATTCCCTTGACCCACTAAGGTGCATGCTAAACCGCCAGTGTCAGCTTAGATGGTAAAGGCGAAAACATGCACGCGCAACATGTATGCAAATTTGACCTGGCCGAAACGTGGAGCCTCAACACACGTCTAGTCTGGTTAGCAGAATTATATAGTCATAATAGTGCGTGCCTAGTGACTCATCAAAGAACAGCCGTGCATTCGGCGTGTCAAGAGTGTGTACTGCACTGTACGCATCAGCAGTATTTTGGTCATGAAACAGGGACCGTAGCTAGGATACGCTGCAACAGATCCTACCTCTTGTGGCTCGATTTTGGAACAGGGCTATCAATAATAGTCTCATGGCCTAATCTTGTTGGAGAAATAAGGCCTCATGCCACTTCCGGGATAATGCAACAACATGAACAAAATCGGTTAAAAACTTTGCTTATCAGCAATTCCTGTGCACCCTCTTCCTCCTTCTGAATCTCTCAAAGTCTAGAGACTAGAGTAGTTAGACACATCCTCAGCCAGACTAGTCAGAGCAGTTCTACTCATAAATACACAGAGTGGCACACACACACACACACACACACACACACACACACACACACACACACAGAGTGGCACACATGCACAAACAGAGCGACATGCACACAGAGCCATGACACATACAGAGTGACACACATACACACACACAGACAGAGAGTGACACATGCACACAGAGTGACACACACACACACACGCACACACACGCACACACATACACACAGACACACACACACATTCACATACAACACAATACACACATGCACACAAATTATACACTAGGATCAGTGTAGTGGTACAGTAACTAATAGTAATAGTAATACTACATGTTCAGGCATGGGAATTGGACAAGTACAAATAAACCTGAAAGTCTACTAGTACTAGTACTAGGGGCCACAAAAATGTTCCACAGAAGGCCCCTAGTAGGGGTACAAGACAGTAATGCTGAAGCTTTTTTTTATGGGGAGCCGTTTGCACAAAACCCTAGATAAGAGATATCAACAGTTTCAAAACACTTGCTAAGAGATATCAACAGTTTTAAAACCCTAGATAAGAGATATCAACAGTTTCAAACCCTCACTAAGAGATATCAACAGTTTAAAACACTGACTAAGAGATATCAACAGTTTCTACTGTGAAACATCCCCAACTGGAAGAAGAAGAAGAAGACTACGCAGAGACAAACACAGATCGAAAGGCAGACAGAAACAGTCTCACCAGAGGATCGACGCCAATTTTCATTGGACGATATTAATAGAAGATTCGGAAGGGGCAAAAGTGAAAGTTCATTTGCATATTGGGCCAAGGTATCGTCTGCTCCAAACTGCACAAGCGAACATTTTATTACAAGCTTTTTGCAAATATTCGACGCGAAGGCTGGAAAAATTATATTGTTCTTGTTTTATTCGACATCGGCCTTTCTGTTTCACTTTCAGTCGTGTGATGGCAGGTAGCGTGTTTTCTGACAATTTTCTGATGGTATTCACATTTGATAACAGACTGGGGTGGAGGGTGTCGCAGGCGACAAACTGTCAATATCTCTTAGCTAATGTTTTGAAACAGTTGATATCTCTTGTCTATGGTTTTGAAACTGTTGATATCTCTTATCTATTGTTTAGAAACTGTTGATATCTCTTATCTAGGGTTTTGAAACTGTTGTTATCTCTTATCTAGGGTTTTGTGCAAAAGGCTCCCTCTATTTTTTGGTAATTACACACACACACACACACACACACACACACACACACACACACACACACACACACACACACACACACAGGGGGTGACACACACACACACACACACACACACACACACACACACACACAGGGTAGCACACACACACACACACACACACACAGGGTGACACACACACAGTGACACACACACACACACACACACACACACACACACACACACACACACACACACACACACACACACACACACACACACACACACACACACACACACACACACACACACACACACACACACACACACACACACACACACAGTGACAAACATACACACACACACAGTGACAAACATACACACACACACAGTGACACACACACACACACACACACACACACACACACACACACACACACACACACACACACACACACACACACACACACACACACACAGTGACAAACATACACACACACACACACACACACACACACACACACACACACACACACACACATACACACTGTGACGTGTGTGTGTGTATGTGTGTGTCACTGTATGTGTGTGTGTGTGTGTGTGTGTGTGTGTGTGTGTGTGTTTGCTTGCATATTTGCAATAAATATGATATAATTACTCTAATTTTTTAATTTGAAGTTCCAGATTCAGACTACTCCCAGTAGGAGGAAACATGACACATGTGACATAGGTTTTAAATAAACCTATCCTTCCTTGTTTAATGTCAAACATGACACATGTGACATAGGTTTTAAATAAACCTATCCTTCCTTGTTTAATGTCAAACATGACACATGTGACATAGGTTTTAAATAAACCTATCCTTCCTTGTTTAATGTCAAACATGACACATGTGACATAGGTTTTAAATAAACCTATCCTTCCTTGTTTAATGTCAAACATGACACATGTGACATAGCTTTTAAATAAACCTAGGTGGCCTTGTTTAATGTTAACCATGACACATGTGACATAGCTTTTAAATAAACCTAGCCTTGTTTAATGTTAAACATGACACATGTGACATAGGTTTTAAATAAACCTAGCCTTCCTTGTTTAATGTCAAACATGACACATGTGACATAGCTTTTAAATAAACCTAGGTGGCCTTGTTTAATGTTAACCATGACACATGTGACATAGCTTTTAAATAAACCTAGCCTTGTTTAATGTTAAACATGACACATGTGACATAGGTTTTAAATAAACCTAGCCTTCCTTGTTTAATGTCAAACATGAAACATGTAATGTATACAGATGACCTTGTGAATGAATGTTTGCATTCCACCTTGGCTGTTTCATCCTCATCATTTGTATGGGTCCCAAATCCCCTCCCCTCTTACCTTCGCCATTATCTCCCTTACTTAGTAATTAGTTGATTGAAAAACAACCATGACATGCCTTGCAACCTTGACATTTAGATGTGTGTGTGTGTGTGTGTGTGTGTGTGTGTGTGTGTGTGTGTGTGTGTGTGTGTGTGTGTGTCACTCTGTGTGTGCGTGTGTGTGTGTGTGTCACTGTGTGTGTGTGTGTGTGTGTGTGTGTGTGTGTGTGTGTGTGTGTGTGTGTGTGTGTGTGTGTGTGTGTGTGTGTGTGTGTGTGTGTGTGTGTGTGTGTGTGTGTGTCACTGTGTGTGTGTCACTCTGTGTGTGTGTCACTGTGTGTGTGTGTGTGTGTGTGTGTGTGTGTGTGTGTGTGTGTGTGTGTCACTCTGTGTGTGTGTCACTCTGTGTGTGTGTGTGTGTGTGTGTGTGTGTGACTCTGTGTGTGTGCCACTCTGTGTGTGTGTGTGTGTGTTTTGCCCAGGGCTATTTCTGTTTGAAGCGATGTAATCTGCAGTGTTAAAAGTTTTTAGTGTGTCCAACTCAAGTTATTCATGCTTTCCAGTTTCCTTCAACTGTCTTTTTCAACTGCCTTTCCACTTGCTTTTCATATTAACCGTCAAATCTGAACCCTTTTGGTAAACTTGTGTTCAATGTCCTATTCATATATTTATAATAATATGACTCATGAATGTCATATTTCAAAATGAATTATTTGCATGCCCCATATTATTATTATGTACTGTTGCTACAGAAAGCAGAGGGGGCAGCTGCTATGATCTGACTATAATTTGTTTTAAAGTGGAAATGCCTTGCCCAGGGTTCATCCCCACTCAGCCAAAAGGATTTGACAGAGCTCTGGCTTTGAGGAAGGTTCCCAAAGGTGAACCAATCCCTTTGGCTGTGCGTAGAGCAGTGCAACTACCCCAGTGCTGCTTAAACATTGTCATGTTGTGTTGGGCACTATGGACAGAAAACATAAAAACGTTCAATTAAATATTTCAAATCCATTTATCAAAGAGAACTTGATAATTTATGTGACTGTCTTAGATAAAATAATCTAGAATTATCAACTGAAAAGACCAATATGGTTCTCTTTAAAGTTTAATAATGGTGTTCGTCCAACAGGTTTGCCACAATTTAGCATTGATGGTAAAGTATTGGAATACCAACATTCTGTTACAACTTACATTCCTTGGAATTTTTATTGCAGATAATTTATCATGGAAAAAACATTGACTACATGTTGGCAAAGGCAGGGAAAAGTCTGAATTTTCTTAAAATCGTTAGTCAGTATGATTGGAGTCAAGAACTTTGACCTAGCAACATATTTAGTGAGTTCTAAGCAAATTGACTTAAATGGACAAGAAATATTTTTCTCAGCTCCGAAGTCGTACTTAGATAAACTTCAAAGTTTAGATAGCTAGGCGTACATGTATACATTGGCACTTGGAGTGCCTGTTCATGCATCCACTGATAAAACATACAAAGAAGTAGGTATTTTACCTTTAAACGAATACAGAAAACTTGCTTGTTCTAAAATATGCATTATTATAGCTTCTGCAGTCGACAATTATACAGAAGATGAACTGGAAATAAGATCAGATTTGCACTTTTCCAAACGTAGTAGAAATGTAAAATCGTTTCAAACACTTGCTACTTATACAGCTGATGCGTTTGATAGGGCTAAGCCTAAGGTACATCCTTCAGATGTTGCTAAATATATAACATGCACACCTCTTCGTACATCAGTACATGGGAATTAAACAAGGCAAATTTTGAACCTGCTTATACTCCGTTCAGGCGCTAAAACTAATCAGCTGCTTTCAGCAGCTAATTCTCTCATTTATGAGAAACATGCAAATTAATGCCCTTAAAGTTGCCACTGATGGATCTGTAATGGAAGATAGTAAAGCAGGGGCTGGTTTTCTTATCCCTAGTTTAAAGGTACAAACATCGTATCATCTTGGCCGTGGATATTCGATTTTTACAGCTGAGTTGATAGCATTAGTTATGGCCTTACAATATTATAATATTTATATATTGTCAATTTTCCAATGACTATATTCAGCCTTCTCTTTTGTGTTGACTCAAAATCGGTATTAAATGCTCTAATTAGTCTAAATTCTGATATGCCTTCAGAGAAAAAAGAGATGTGATATTGTTCTTAAGATTAAATACCTCATACATTGTCTCATTATGAAAGGATCAAATATTACATTTTGTTGGGTCCCTTCCCATGGCATTGTGGAATATTTATAAATGAATTGGCAGATCAGGAGCGATATAAAAATGCAAAAACAGGTGCAAATAATCATATTCAATCAGAAAAGTTAAAAGTTAAATTATTACTAGAGGAAATGAGTCATATAATCGAATACAAAATGTATTCACGTTATAAAAATAACATACAAGTTTTTACAACCCTACCATTTTAAAACATACATCCCATCTGGTAACAGACATGTAACTAGCTTAATACACAGGCTGAGACTTAATGCATACAAAACAAAATATTCCAAGGAAGTTAGCTGTATTTGTCAAAGCAACATTTCTATTGAACATAATAAATTGCTCTAAATAAAACAAATTACCTACAGATTTTACAAATATTTATTAATACTCTGCTATACAAAAAAGATAATTCATTTTTGATGAACCTAGCACAAAATATTATGTATCTATTGTTCAGTAGGATACTTCTTATAACAGGTTTTCGATTGCATGCTAGTATTGGTTGCTTTTTTCTGTTGTTTATTGTTGTTGTTGGGTTGTTTTGTTGTTGTTGTTTTTTCTCTTTTTTTTCTTCTTCTATTATTCTTTGTTGTTGTTGATTTTAATTCTGTTCGTGTATATCACTGAAGTGAACACACATTAAGATTAAATAAAAGATTCATTCATTCATTCTGTAGATCTGCTAGGCACCGTTCTCACTCTTGTACACTGTATAAGTATGCATGTGTTAGGGCAATCCTACCCCTCACCCTCACCTCTCCAACAAGGGGACAGTTGATCCTGTCTGCTGTTTGTCTTTCTCCACAAAATGTTGTGAACTACTGCAGTCAATCACTCCAAAGGCTGTACAGCTTTTACCACTAGCCAATGCAGTGTTGATTCTATCAGATCTATTCCAAATCAGGGTGTCAGAATCAATGCATATATATGCCTGAAGATTTTTAGAGGGATAGGGTTGGAAGTTTCTATTTTTTAACACATTATTTTGAAGGAAAAAACTGTCACACACACACACACATGCATGCATACACACGCACGCACACACACACTGACATGCACATGCACACACACACACACACACGCACGCATGCGCGCACACACACGCGCACACATACACACACACAGAGACAGGTCTACACACACACCACTTACACGCGCGCATGCACGCATGTGCACACGGGCACACACACACACACACACACACACACACACACACACACACACACACACACACACACACACACACACTCATCACATTATTCTTTAACCCTCAATAAAGTTGATTTTGACTTGACTTGACTCACACACACTCACACTGAGAGAGGGGGAGAGGGGGGGGAGGGAGAAGGAGAGACAGAGAGTGAGTTTTAGAGAGTGATTGTGTGTGTGTGTTGAAGCGTAGCCCCTTTTAATCACAGATTCAGGTGTAGTCCATCACTAAGCAATAGTCCCAACTCCCATGTCCCCAACGTCATGCCTCCATGCCTCTCTAGGCCACCAGCAGGCACACATCTACCAACACAAAACACACCTCTGACAAAACATGTAGGGGGAGGGGGGGGGGGGGGGGGGCAGGGCTCCCAATCGTCCCGCAAATGAAGGGTTCACTTACAGCATAGAGAGTCCTAGAGGCGGGATAGAGGGTCCCAGTGGCATTGCGAATTGCTAAAAAGAATGTTTCTAGTGCATCCATGGGACCCCCTGCACATTCTTTTAGAGGGTCCTTTAGAATGTTAGTACTTCATAGACCCCCAAATGGGGAGAGCCCTGGGGGGGGGGGGGGGGGGGGGGGGGGGGGGGGGGGGGGGGGGGGGGGGGTATGGCAAGCGCGAAAGGGGCGGGGGGACATGGGGTGTGTGTAATATTTTCTATTTCTCCTTTCCCCTTATTAACTTGGATTTTAATTTCGGTTTAAGCTTACCATCACTCCCATCCTTTAGCTTGTAAATTTTATATGTAATCTCTATAAAATAAAAAACAAAATATTTTTACACTGACAATTTTTGACATGTTGATCAACTGCCAACAGCATTAGCACCCCCACAACAAGAAAAGAAAAGAGAAAAAACACCAAATAAAATAATCTTAAATGTTTGAAGTATGATTATGATAGATTGTGGAAAAAACAACTCAAACAAACAACTACACAAGTGTAAAGTGACGTTATTTTATTCTCAAGAGACAAAACAAAACTACTGGATATTTTAGCGAATGTGCCTTTACCAACAAGAAAACAGCAAAAAGCAAATTTAGCAAAAGGAGCAAAATGCAGGCAACAAAAGGAGCAAAACATCAAGATAAAAAACCAATACTTCCCCTCTTGGCCTCTACAGTCCAATGCGCAAATGATACAACCAAGTTGAAACCAAAGAGCAAGGCATGCAGTTGTGAACAATACTTCCCCTCTACAGTCCAATGCGTAAATGATACAACCAAGTTGAAACCACAGAGCAAGGCATGCATTTGTGAACAATACTTCCCCTCTACAGTCCAATGCGCAAATGATACAACCAAGTTGAAACCACAGAGCAAGGCATGCATTTGTGAACACAAATCAGGGGGGAAAGAAAAAAAGAAAAAAAATGTTTTGAGATGAGAGAGGTTGGGGACAGTGAAAGATTGTGGAAATAAAGGAAAGTGACATAAACTGTCAAGAGAGTGTTCAGCCCACTTCAGCTGTCCATTTCAATGTTGTCTGGTGATCCTCCTCCAGACATCCCCTCATGTTACCTGGCACTAAGAGGACACATCTGCTGTCCATTTCAATGTTGTTTGGTGATCCTCCTCCAGACATCCCCTCATGTTACCTGGCACTAAGAGGACACATCAGCTGTCCATTTCAATGTTGTCTGGTGATCCTCCTCCAGACATCCCCTCATGTTACCTGGCACTAAGAGGACACATCAGCTGTCCATTTCAATGTTGTCTGGTGATCCTCCTCCAGACATCCCCCCATGCTACCTTGCACTAAGAGGACACATCTGCTGTCCATTTCAATGTTGTCTGGTGATCCTCCTCCAGACATCCCCCCATGTTACCTTGCACTAAGAGGACATATCAGCTGTCCATTTCAATGTTGTCTGGTGATCCTCCTCCAGACATCCCCCCATGTTACCTTGCACTAAGAGGACATATCAGCTGTCCATTTCAATGTTGTTTGGTGATCCTCCTCCAGACATCCCTCATGTTACCTGGCACTAAGAGGACACATCAGCTGTCCATTTCAATGTTGTCTGGTGATCCTCCTCCAGACATCCCCTCATGTTACCTGGCACTAAGAGGACACATCTGCTGTCCATTTCAATGTTGTTTGGTGATCCTCCTCCAGACATCCCCTCATGTTACCTGGCACTAAGAGGACACATCAGCTGTCCATTTCAATGTTGTCTGGTGATCCTCCTCCAGACATCCCCTCATGTTACCTGGCACTAAGAGGACACATCAGCTGTCCATTTCAATGTTGTCTGGTGATCCTCCTCCAGACATCCCCCCATGCTACCTTGCACTAAGAGGACACATCTGCTGTCCATTTCAATGTTGTCTGGTGATCCTCCTCCAGACATCCCCCCATGTTACCTTGCACTAAGAGGACATATCTGCTGTCCATTTCAATGTTGTCTGGTGATCCTCCTCCAGACATCCCCCCATGTTACCTTGCACTAAGAGGACATATCAGCTGTCCATTTCAATGTTGTCTGGTGATCCTCCTCCAGACATCCCCTCATGTTACCTGGCACTAAGAGGACACATCAGCTGTCCATTTCAATGTTGTCTGGTGATCCTCCTCCAGACATCCCCCCATGCTACCTTGCACTAAGAGGACACATCTGCTGTCCATTTCAATGTTGTCTGGTGATCCTCCTCCAGACATCCCCCCATGTTACCTTGCACTAAGAGGACATATCAGCTGTCCATTTCAATGTTGTCTGGTGATCCTCCTCCAGACATCCCTCATGTTACCTTGCACTAAGAGGACACATCAGCTGTCCATTTCAATGTTGTCTGGTGATCCTCCTCCAGACATCCCCCCATGTTACCTTGCACTAAGAGGACACATCTGCTTTAGGTGATACAGTGATAGAGCACTTTTCAAAATTTGAACTTTGAAGTGATTCTGTGCAGTGCTTCCCAAACTAACACCCAATCATACACATGTGCTTTGGGTGACACTGGTACCCAAATAACACCCAATCATACACATACATGTGCTTTGGGTGACACTGATACCCAAAATAACACCCAATCATACACATACATGTGCCTTGGGTGACACTGATACCCAAAATAACACCCAATCATACACATACATGTGCCTTGGGTGACGCTGATACCCAAAATAACACCCAATCATACACATACATGTGCTTTGGGTGACACTGATACCCAAAATAACACCCAATCATACACATACATGTGCTTTGGGTGACACTGATACCCAAAATAACACCCAATCATACACATGTGCTTTGGGTGACACTGATGCCCAAAATAACACCCAATCATACACATACATGTGCTTTGGGTGACACTGATACCCAAAATAACACCCAATCATACACATGTGCTTTGGGTGACACTGATACCCAAAATAACACCCAATCATACACATACATGTGCTTTGGGTGACACTGATACCCAAAATAACACCCAATCATACACATGTGCTTTGGGTGACACTGATACCCAAAATAACACCCAATCATACACATGTGCTTTGGGTGACACTGATACCCAAAATAACACCCAATCATACACATACATGTGCTTTGGGTGACACTGATACCCAAAATAACACCCAATCATACACATACATGTGCTTTGGGTGACACTGATACCCAAAATAACACCCAATCATACACATACATGTGCTTTGGGTGACACTGATACCCAAAATAACACCCAATCATACACATACATGTGCCTTGGGTGACACTGATACCCAAAATAACACCCAATCATACACATACATGTGCTTTGGGTGACACTGATACCCAAAATAACACCCAATCATACACATACATGTGCTTTGGGTGACACTGGTACCCAAAATAACACCCAATCATACACATACATGTGCTTTGGGTGACACTGATACCCAAAATAACACCCAATCATACACATACATGTGCTTTGGGTGACACTGATACCCAAAATAACACCCAATCATACACATACATGTGCTTTGGGTGACACTGGTACCCAAAATAACACCCAATCATACACATACATGTGCTTTGGGTGACACTGATACCCAAAATAACACCCAATCATACACATACATGTGCTTTGGGTGACACTGGTACCCAAAATAACACCCAATCATACACATACATGTGCTTTGGGTGACACTGATACCCAAAATAACACCCAATCATACACATACATGTGCTTTGGGTGACACTGATACCCAAAATAACACCCAATCATACACATACATGTGCTTTGGGTGACACTGATACCCAAAATAACACCCAATCATACACATGTGCTTTGGGTGACACTGATGCCCAAAATAACACCCAACATACACATGTGCTTTGGGTGACACTGATACCCAAAATAACACCCAATCATACACATACATGTGCTTTGGGTGACACTGATACCCAAAATAACACCCAATCATACACATACATGTGCTTTGGGTGACACTGATACCCAAAATAACACCCAATCATACACATACATGTGCTTTGGGTGACACTGATACCCAAAATAACACCCAATCATACACATACATGTGCTTTGGGTGACACTGATACCCAAAATAACACCCAATCATACACATGTGCTTTGGGTGACACTGATACCCAAAATAACACCCAATCATACACATGTGCTTTGGGTGACACTGATACCCAAAATAACACCCAATCATACACATACATGTGCTTTGGGTGACACTGATACCCAAAATAACACCCAATCATACACATACATGTGCTTTGGGTGACACTGGTACCCAAAATAACACCCAATCATACACATACATGTGCTTTGGGTGACACTGATACCCAAAATAACACCCAATCATACACATACATATGCTTTGGGTGACACTGATACCCACAATAACACCCAATCATACACATACATGTGCTTTGGGTGACACTGATACCCAAAATAACACCCAATCATACACATACATGTGCTTTGGGTGACACTGATACCCAAAATAACACCCAATCATACACATACATGTGCTTTGGGTGACACTGATACCCACAATAACACCCAATCATACACATACATGTGCTTTGGGTGACACTGATACCCAAAATAACACCCAATCATACACATACATGTGCTTTGGGTGACACTGATACCCAAAATAACACCCAATCATACACATACATGTGCTTTGGGTGACACTGATACCCAAAATAACACCCAATCATACACATACATGTGCTTTGGGTGACACTGATACCCAAAATAACACCCAATCATACACATACATGTGCTTTGGGTGACACTGGTACCCAAAATAACACCCAATCATACACATGTGCTTTGGGTGACACTGATACCCAAATAACACCCAATCATACACATGTGCTTTGGGTGACACTGGTACCCAAAATAACACCCAATCATACACATACATGTGCTTTGGGTGACACTGATACCCAAAATAACACCCAATCATACACATACATGTGCTTTGGGTGACACTGATGCCCAAAATAACACCCAATCATACACATACATGTGCTTTGGGTGACACTGATACCAAAAATAACACCCAATCATACACATACATGTGCTTTGGGTGACACTGGTACCCAAAATAACACCCAATCATACACATACATGTGCTTTGGGTGACACTGGTACCCTAACTCTTCATGTTGCTGAGTCACTGGGACTCATCAGTCTGAGTTTCAGGGGATAAAATATATCACCGTAAGCACCACACAACTGAAAGTGATTCTGTGTTGTGGTTCATGAGATGTAACCCTGACTGTGACCTGGAAACCTGAAGGGAAAAAAAAAAAGAACCAATGAAAATTGTAATGCCCCCCCCCCCCCCCCCTAACTCAAGGAGTTCCAACACTACCCACATCATCTCCCTTCCCCTTACCACCCTCCCCCATCATCCACCTCCCCTTCAAGTACATTAGTTTAGCAGCCCCCCCCCCCCCCCCCTCCACCCTCACATTTTCACAGCTGTAGTAAATGTTCACTGAGAAACAACATTCTGTTATTATTGAGAAAGGATAGGGCTAGGATCAGCCTAGAGGATTAATAATAATAATAATAATAATGGTAATGATAATAATAATAATCATAATAATAATAATAGTACATTAAAAATTTTATATAGGGAAACTGGAAGAAGCAGCCACGGTTCAGGGTCGTAAACTTGAGGGTGAGGGTGGGGGGTTTAAGCTACCCCCTCCTCCCTCCTTCATACACCAAGCACGTCAGGTGATCCTCTGCTGAATTGTGACGCAGCATCACAGCATGATCAGAATAATATGTAGAGGATAAAAAAAGAATCAAATATTAATCAGCCATTTTTGTTCCAAAATCCTTGGCGGCAGCATATTTCATATTTGGTTGCAAAACCACAACTTTCACCTTATTTAGCCAGCAAACCGACATATTGATGATGTCATGACGCCATCATTGTGCTGCTTCCTGGAAATCGGCTGATGTCGATATTTGATCCTCTGTGTGTGTGTGTGTGTGTGTGTGTGTGTGTGTGTGTGTGTGTGTGTGTGTGTGTGTGTGTGTGATATCACTCATTTTGTAGTGTATTTGCTGACTAATAACGTTGTAAGCAAAATGTCATCCTGATCAGCTGAAACGGTTAAAGGTCATGTTTTAAATACTCTCTCTGTCTTTCTCTGTCTGCCTGTTTGTCTGTATCTCTCTCTGTCTCTCTCCTTCCCTCCCCATCTGTCTCTCTTCCTCTCGGTCTTTCTTCCTTTAAACCTCATCACATAAAAACAAGATTCTCTCTCTCTCTCTCTCTCTCTCTCTCTCTCTCTCTCTCTCTCTCTCTCTCTCTCTCTCTCTCTCTCTCTCTCTCTCTCTCTCTGACAACCCTTTCATTTCCTTTGTTGTCCTTTGACCTTCTAATCTGTTGATGTTCACCATGTGTGTTTGCAGGGCTTCCTCTAAGGACAGTGTTCATCTTCATCATAATCTGTCGATGGTCACCATGTGTGTTTACAGGGCTTCCTCTAAGGACAGTGTTCATCTTCATCATAATATGTCGATGGTCACCATGTGTGTTTACAGGGCTTCCTCTAAGTACAGTGTTCATCTTCATCATAATCTGTCGATGGTCACCATGTGTGTTTACAGGGCTTCCTCTAAGGACAGTGTTCATCTTCATCATAATATGTCGATGGTCACCATGTGTGTTTACAGGGCTTCCTCTAAGTACAGTGTTCATCTTCATCATAATCTGTCGATGGTCACCATGTGTGTTTACAGGGCTTCCTCTAAGTACAGTGTTCATCTTCATCATAATCTGTCGATGGTCACCATGTGTGTTTACAGGGCTTCCTCTAAGTACAGTGTTCATCTTCATCATAATATGTCGATGGTCACCATGTGTGTTTACAGGGCTTCCTCTAAGTACAGTGTTCATCTTCATCATAATATGTCGATGGTCACCATGTGTGTTTACAGGGCTTCCTCTAAGGACAGTGTTCAT
>CM065680.1:104921626-104964126 GCA_017654935.2 Phymorhynchus buccinoides | reverse complement strand
CCTCTAAGTGCTGCTTTAAGCAATTGAATGAAATAACTTCTTTTTAAAATGCCACGTATATTGGGAATAACGGAAACTGTATGATTCAGCTTTTTTGATGGCCCAAGAGGACATTTTCGAGATAAAAAGAATCCAATTTAGGCCATGTACACATTAGACGCTGAAACCTCATGCGTTTATCCCAAATGAGTAACAGAAAGAATGAAAATAAGTGCATGTGGTTCTGCATGCATACGCTTATAAATCCCATCCGCTTATTTTCTTACTTTCTTTTACAGTTTATTGATGGAAAAGTGCATGAGGTATCCGCGTCTAATGCATGCATGGCATAAGAAGTACTTCTTATCAGTGAATGCAAAATGAACTAAAATATGTATATATATTAGTTCCATTTCTACTGTTGTTTTTGTTTGTGGCTCAAGCCACAAACCTATAACTCACTTTGTCGGTCGGTCGGTCGGTCTGTCTGTCCAAAATTGTCGCACATTTTGACAAAATTGTCGCACTTCAAATCGAGGCGACGACGAAAATGGTGTTTTACGTCCTCTTGGTCTGAATCAGACACATATGGGACATTTGTAAATACAAATATGGTGGGAACAATACTGGAGGCAATGCCCGGAGGCAGTACGAAACCAGTAAAGTCCCGATTTTTAAAAATTAATACAGATAGGTGTAGCAGTAACCCCGCCTCGGTTAAACCTCATCGGCTATGGCACCGCTACAAGTATTTAGAGCATGGTTCAAATCGAGGCTACACTTCAAATTGAGGCCGCTCTTTAAAATGATGTATTTTAAAAGCGTACAAAATAATAAACATACGTAGTACAGACACTACAACAGACACGACGAGTATGCGGTGCAAGTAGGATACATAGTTTTAAATGTTTTCCAAAAGATATAAAAAGTTACGAAATGGTGCAGAGATAACATTCTGGTTTACAGATTCAAATTATTGAAAAGCCAGGGGAGGTGACTCATGATTGGAGTGGTAAAAATAGACCGCGTGCCACAAACTATTGCGATTTCGCGCTTGTTAATGCTTAGATTACAGAAATATAGCTTCAGCTTCAGGAAGCCTTGCTCCCAGACACCCGGCTTTTTTCACCATTCCTCAATCTCATGCCTGCATGTGCTGCGTGCTGAAGTTGTGTCCACATGCAGACACACGCTGTTGAACAGATGCGTGCATATAAGTAAAACACACACACGTGCACGCGCCTCCCCCCCCGCACACGCACGCACGCACGCACGCACACACACGCACGCACACACGCACGCACACACACACACACACACACACACACACACACACACACACACACACACACACACACACACACACACACACACACACACATAGTACACAGTTAGCATAGCAAGGGGCAGGCTTTGACACTGGTTAGTGCTATGACGTAAAAGGGATGACGCATTATGTGACAGTGGTTACAGCACAGACTATATATAGTTTCACATAGTCTGTGGTTACAGGCAGCAGTCAAAAGTCAGCGGCCATCTTGCCCACAATGAACACCAGACAGCCCTCTTTTTTCTGACAGAAGTCCAAGGAGGACATAAGTCTTTGAGGGATGGGGTTGGGTAGAAGGGTGGGGCGAGGGAGGGGGGCAGAATGGCAGAAGGGACGGAGCGGGGTGGGGGAGGGGGAGGGGTAATTGGGTGTGCATAGTTATTGCCAACAAATCCGGCAATGTTTTCTGTTAATTTGTCTGCATCACCCCATCCCCTCTTCCTCTATGTTTCGTTTTATGCTTTACAACCGCTCGTAACTCGTGCGCATGCATAGTGATTATATTGGGTTTGTTTAATACATGTGTGAATCCTGCAAAAGTATAAAACATACAGAGAGAGAGAGAGAGAGAGAGAGAGAGAGAGAGAGAGAGAGAGAAAAGCGAGAGAGAGAGAGAGAGAGAGAGAGAGAGAGAAGCGAGAGAGAGAGAGAGAGAGAGAGAGAGAGAGAGAGAGAGAGAGAGAGAGAAGCGTGCACATGCGCACATCTCTCTCTCTCTCTCTCTCTCTCTCTCTCTCTCTCTCTCTCTCTCTCTCTCTCTCTCTCTCTCTCTCTCTCTCTCCCTCTCTCTCACTCCTTCTCCCCGTCCCTTCCCCCAGGGCTGTTCCTTTATGACATGGGCAGAAAGGCCTACTCATTAAAATTCATTCGTTCGTTTGTTCATTCGTTCTCTCTCTCTCTCTCTCTCTCTCTCTCTCTCTCTCTCTCTCTCTCTCTCTCTCTCTCTCTCTCTCTCGATCTCGATCTCTCTCTCTTTGACTCAATCTCTCTCTCGTTCATTCTGTCTCTCTCTCTCTCTCTCTCTCTCTCTCTCTCTCTCTCTCTCTCTCTCTCTCTCTCTCTCTCTCTCTCTCTCTCTCTCTCTCTCTCTCTCTCTCTCTCTCTCTCTCTCTCTCTCTCTCTCTCTCTCTCACACACACACACACACACACACACACACACACACACACACACACACACACACACACACACACACACACTCACTCACTCACTCACTCACTCAACACACACTTCATGCTATTTGGCTGATGCTCAAATGTCAGTCTGGTATTTGTTCCGGAGATTGTTGCACTGCTCTCTGATAGTGATACTGATATATATGGCGTCCACAGGGGCCGGCAGTATTGCCCTAGCAGTAGCACTGTAGCAGCACAGTTGAAATCAAACATTTTATAATGTGCCTTTCACTTTCAGATTCCCTGGGATTCCTGAGGAAAGCTCGCCAATCTAAGTTGCAAAACTAGTATAAATTAAGTAGTAAATGTTTTGTAAACACTTCTAGCAATAAAGGATTGTCTACACTAATGGACAATCGCAATATAATAATCTTTTTGGAAGACTGGCCATGGCTGGCGGCATTTGTCTGACTGTTAGTGCTGCAGCTAAGGGGATGGGTTGGTCTCCTGTGGGGCTGACCAATTCTTTTATTATCATAACAGTAATTAATGGTGCACACTTTAGGGGCTGACCAATTCCTTTATTATCATAACAGTTATGGTGCACACTTTAGGGGCTGACCAATTCCTTTATTATCATAACAGTTATGGTGCACACTTTAGGGGCTGACCAATTCCTTTATTATCATAACAGTTATGGTGCACACTTTAGGGGCTGACCAATTCCTTTATTATCATAACAGTTATGGTGCACACTTTAGGGGCTGACCAATTCCTTTATTATCATAACAGTTATGGTGCACACTTTAGGGGCTGACCAATTCCTTTATTATCATAACAGTTATGGTGCACACTTTAGGGGCTGACCAATTCCTTTATTATCATAACAGTTATGGTGCACACTTTAGGGGCTGACCAATTCCTTTATTATCATAACAGTTATGGTGCACACTTTAGGGGCTGACCAATTCCTTTATTATCATAACAGTTATGGTGCACACTTTAGGGGCTGACCAATTCCTTTATTATCATAACAGTTATGGTGCACACTTTAGGGGCTGACCAATTCCTTTATTATCATAACAGTTATGGTGCACACTTTAGGGGCTGACCAATTCCTTTATTATCATAACAGTTATGGTGCACACTTTAGGGGCTGACCAATTCCTTTATTATCATAACAGTTATGGTGCACACTTTAGGGGCTGACCAATTCCTTTATTATCATAACAGTTATGGTGCACACTTTAGGGGCTGACCAATTCCTTTTTTTATCATAACAGTTATGGTGCACACTTTAGGGGCTGACCAATTCCTTTAATTCCATTTTCCCGTTTTTGCCTTCCTTACCAAACATAAAGCTGTATTTTATGAACCTTTTTAGCTAATAACCTTTTTGGAATACTAACCCTAGCCCTAACCCTCCCCCTAACCCTCCCCACCCCCCACCCCTATAAGACGGGAAAACGCAATGAACCACGACTGTGACAAATGGCGCCGTGTACTGCAATACATAGGGGAGGGGGAGGGGGGTCCTATTAGATAATGACCTAGGGTTAGGGATAGGGTTAGTATTCCAAAAAGGTTATTAGCTAAAAAGTTTAATAAAATACAGCTTTATGTTTGGTAAGAAAGGCAAACACGGGAAAATGGAATTAACTGAGAAATGCAGGGGGGGGGTGGCACACCTTGACCTTTACCCAGTTATGGTGCACACTTTAGGGGCTGACCAATTCCTTTATTATCATAACAGTAAGTAATGGTGCACACTTTAGGGGCTGACCAATTCCTTTATTATCATAACAGTAAGTAATGGTGCACACTTTAGGGGCTGACCAATTCCTTTATTATCATAACAGTAAGTAATGGTGCACACTTTAGGGGCTGACCAATTCCTTTATTATCGTAACAGTTATGGTGCACACTTGGGGGGTCTAGAGAGGGGGGTAATTGAGGCCATCTGAACTGTGATCCAGTTCTAGCCTAGCCCGCTGGAATGGCCGCTCTGTTACATGGCAGTTATAGTTGGAAACAACAGTAGACCTGGCACACACATTCCTAGCGAAATCTTCGAGTTCCAGAAGTGCTTTGCCATGAGGAACATGGCGCTGGCCAGTGTAAAGGTCTTTGGGATCACCTAGTGCCAGTCCTGAGGAACATGACGCTGCCCAGTATAAAGGTCTTTGGGATCACCTATTGCCAGTCCTGAGGAACATGACGCTGCCCAGTATAAAGGTCTTTGGGATCACCTATTGCCAGGAGGAACATGGCGCTGCCCAGTATAAAGGTCTTTGGGATCACCTATTGCCAGGAGGAACATGGCGCTGCCCAGTGTAAAGGTCTTTGGGATCACCTATTGCCAGTCCTGAGGAACATGACGCTGCCCAGTATAAATGTCTTTGGGATCACCTATTGCCAGGAGGAACATGGCGCTGCCCAGTGTAAAGGTCTTTGGGATCACCTATTGCCAGTCCTGAGGAACATGACGCTGCCCAGTATAAAGGTCTTTGGGATCACCTAGTGCCAGTCCTGAGGAACATGGCGCTGCCCAGTATAAAGGTCTTTTGGATCACCTATTGCCAGGAGAAACATGGCGCTGCCCAGTATAAAGGTCTTTGGGATCACCTATTGCCAGGAGGAACATGACGCTGCCCAGTATAAAGGTGACCTTTTGGATCACCTATTGCCAGGAGGAACATGGCTCTGCCCAGTATAAAGGTCTTTGGGATCACCTATTGCCAGGAGGAACATGGCGCTGCCCAGTATAAAGGTCTTTGGGATCACCTATTGCCAGGAGGAACATGACGCTGCCCAGTATAAAGGTGACCTTTTGGATCACCTATTGCCAGGAGGAACATGGCTCTGCCTAGTATAAAGGTCTTTGGGATCACCTATTAATAATAATAATAATAATAATTGGCACTTACATAGCGCACATATCTAGAAATTTCTATTCATGGCGCTTTACAAAGAAATAAAACTATAAACATTCCCATTCTCTCACACACACACACACACACACACACACACACACACACACACACACACACACACACACACACACACACACACACACACACACACACACACACACACACACACACACACACACACACACACACACACACACACAGCACAAGAAGAACAAAAAAAGGAAGACGATGAAGGGGAGAGGGTGGGAAGGGGGGTGACGCGGGAGGGGGGGGGGCGTCACATACACGCTGCACGCACACGCACACACACACACGCACACGCACACGCACACACACACACACACACACACACACACACACACACCACTCAATTTCCATACGGCACAATCAACACACACACTGCATACACACACACACATTGCACGCACACGCACACGCACGCGCGCACACACGTACGCACGCACGCACGCGCGCACGCACGCACACACACACACACACACACACACACACACACACACACACACACACACACACACACACACACACACACACACACACACACACACACACACACACACACACACACACACACACCACTCAATGTCCACACTGCACAATCAACCTATGCATGTCAGCTACAACTTAGAAAAGAGATGAGTTTTTTAGACCGGCTTTGAACGCGTCCAGAGAGTCAGAGTGTCTGAGAGACAGGGGTAAGTTGTTCCACACAGATGGAGCCTGGAACGAAAAGGACCTTTCACCATAGGTTTTGGTTTTGACAGTGGCTGGTTGCAGGAGGCGAGTGTCAGAGGAAGAGCGGAGTAGGTCAGACAGGTAATCAGGGGCAGAGCCAGAGATGACAGTGAAGGAAAGAATGGAGAGTTTATAGTCAATCCTATCAGAGATTTTTAACCAGTGCAGAAGTGGCGTGACATGTTCATACTTAGAAGACTGAAGGACTAATCGGGCAGCATTGTTTTGAATTCTTTGGAGGCGACTAAGATACTTTGGAAAGCCAGCAAGGAGAGAGTTGCAGTAATCGATTTTAGACAACACAAAAGCACAGACCAAAGTTTTCGTGGCGTCAGTAGATAGATAGTGGCGAACATAACTTATTTTGCGGAGCTGAAGGTATGCAGATCGACAAACATTTGAGACATGTTGTTGGAGGGAGAGGGTCTGATCTAACGTGACTCCGAGACTGCGAACAGAGGGGGACAGAGACACAGGAGTGTTGTTGAGTCTTCTTCTTCTTGCATATAGCATCCTCCATCAACAATTTGATGATTATGACGTTTATAACAGAATCTGGAAGAGATGGATGGCCAAGTAATCTCTTTGAACAGGCTAACATAAGTTCAGTCTTGTCTTCGTTCAACTGCAGTTTATTAACAGTCATCCATGTTTTGATATCTGCTATACAGTTCTGTGTCCTTGATACTAGCCCATCAACTTCGGCAAGAGAGGCTGACTGATTGATCTGAGTATCGTCAGCAAAACTCTCGTGGGACAATGCATGCTTACTAATGACATCAGACACAGGAGCAGCATACAGTACAAAAAGAATGGGCCCCAAGACAGAGCCCTGGGGAACACCAAAGGAGAGGTCGGAAGGCCCTGAGTATCTGCCATTCACACCGTTTCAGGTAGGACTCAAACCAGGAAAGAGCAGGAACCCGAATGCCAAAAGAGTCATGGAGTCTGTGAAGGAGGATGGAGTGGTCTATTGTGTCAAAAGCAGAACTGAGGTCTAATAAAGCCAAAAGAGATACTTTGTTGTCATCAAAAGCAAGGAGGATGTCATTTACAATCTTAAGGAGGGCTGTTTCAGTGTTGTGACACTTTCTGTATGCGGACTGATGGGGGTTGAGGAGGTGGTTTTCTTGAAGATGGGACAGAAGTTGAAAGAGGACAACTTTTTCTGTGAGTTTTGAGAGGAAAGAAAGATAGACACAGGTCTGTAATTTTTCAGATTGTCTTGATCTAAGGAGGGTTTCTTGATCAGAGGTCGGACAATGGCAGGTTTGAAACAGGAGGGGAAGCAGACAGACAACAGGGAGTCATTAACAACATGGGTAATATATGGTAACAAAACATCAATGCATTCACAGAGCAGTGGGGCGGGGAGGGGGTCAAGTTCACAGGTTTTGGGGGCAGTGCTCAAACACTTCTTTGATAAATTGTTCAGTTACATGGTTAAACTGCTGAAGAACAGGACCACAGTACATCTTTTCAGAAATTGGTGAAGATGCGGAAATGGAAGAATCAAGTTTTTCTCGAATTAATGCTATTTTTGTTCTGAAATAATCTGAGAATTTCTGGGGGAGTTCTTCTACATTAAACTTCAATGGGAGTGGAGAACTGTTCACTTTACCTAGTATGTTGTTTGTAACAGCGAATAACTGTTTGACTGTGGTACACGCAAGGATTTTCGAAGAATAAAAGGCGGACTTAGCACTGTCTACAAGATACATGACATGATTCCTTGCAGCCTGGAACACCTCCCGATGAACCGTCAGGTGTGTGACACGCCACTGCTCCTCAGCTCTCCTCCTCTCTCTCTTGGCGTCCTGGAGCTCAGGTCCCACTGCATTGTACCAGGGAGAAGGGGGACGGTCCGACACCAAGCGGCGTGTCACGGGGGCGTGTTGATCCAGCACGGCTCGTAAGACCCGGTAGAGCTGCTCAGCGGATGGTTGTAGGGGCAGGTCAGCCAGAAGGTTGTTCTTGAAGGCCTCGATGTTCAGAGAAGCCAGTCTGCGTACTTGCCTGAAGACTCTGGCAGAGGGAGGCTTGGCGAGGTGAAGCCCACATCTGACACAAAAATGGTCAGACGACAGAGTGGGCTCCACAGTCGTCGACTGCAGCAGACAATCCCCCTTTCTGTACACCACCCAGTCGACGATGTGGCCACGAACGTGAGTCGGTTCAGACACAGACTGGGAGAGGCTGAACAGACTGATAATGTCCAGGACTTTAGACCTGTTGCCAGGAGAAACATGGCGCTGCCCAGTGTAAAGGTCTTTGGGATCACCTATTGGCAGTCCTGATGAACATGGCGCTGCCCAGTGCAAAGGTCTTTGGGATCACCTATTGCCAGGAGAAACATGGCGCTGCCCAGTGTAAAGGTCTTTGGGATCACCTATTGCCAGGAGGAACATGGCGCTGCCCAGTGTAAAGGTATTTGGGATCACCTATTGCCAGGAGAAACATGGCGCTGCCCAGTGTAAAGGTCTTTGGGATCACCTATTGCCAGTCCTGATGAACATGGCGCTGCCCAGTGCAAAGGTCTTTGGGATCACCTATTGCCAGGAGAAACATGGCGCTGCCCAGTATAAAGGTCTTTGGGATCACCTATTGCCAGGAGGAACATGGCGCTGGCCAGTATAAAGGTCTTTGGGATCACCTCTTGCCAGGAGGAACATGGCGCTGCCCAGTGTAAAGGTCTTTGGGATCACCTATTGCCAGTCCTGATGAACATGGCGCTGCCCAGTGCAAAGGTCTTTGGGATCACCTATTGCCAGGAGAAACATGGCGCTGCCCAGTGTAAAGGTCTTTGGGATCACCTATTGCCAGGAGGAACATGACGCTGCCCAGTATAAAGGTCTTTGGGATCACCTATTGCCAGGAGGAACATGACGCTGCCCAGTATAAAGGTCTTTGGGATCACCTATTGCCAGGAGGAACATGACGCTGCCCAGTGTAAAGGTCTTTGGGATCACCTATTGCCAGGAGAAACATGGCGCTGCCCAGTATAAAGGTCTTTGGGATCACCTATTGCCAGGAGGAACATGACGCTGCCCAGTATAAAGGTCTTTGGGATCACCTATTGCCAGGAGGAACATGACGCTGCCCAGTATAAAGGTCTTTGGGATCACCTATTGCCAGGAGGAACATGACGCTGCCCAGTATAAAGGTCTTTGGGATCACCTATTGCCAGGAGGAACATGACGCTGCCCAGTATAAAGGTCTTTGGGATCACCTATTGCCAGGAGGAACATGACGCTGCCCAGTATAAAGGTCTTTGGGATCACCTATTGCCAGGAGGAACATGACGCTGCCCAGTATAAAGGTCTTTGGGATCACCTATTGCCAGGAGGAACATGACGCTGCCCAGTATAAAGGTCTTTGGGATCACCTATTGCCAGGAGGAACATGACGCTGCCCAGTATAAAGGTCTTTGGGATCACCTATTGCCAGGAGGAACATGACGCTGCCCAGTATAAAGGTCTTTGGGATCACCTATTGCCAGGAGGAACATGGCGCTGCCCAGTGTAAAGGTCTTTGGGGATCAGCTATTTTGTCAAGAATGTGTGTTTCATTGTTATAATGACAGCTGTTTTGCCATATTTAGTTCGACTGCTTGCCATTTAAATGCTGTGGACATTGTCCATTGTGTGCAACTGAACTGAAATACAGCGTCAAGCCTTGGGGAAATGTTAGCGTCTACATTTAGGCATACGTATAGTACAGAATAGAAGAAGAGAACACAACGTTTTTAACAGAACTGATATATACGTTTGGATTGGTTATCAGCTAGCCACCCCACCCCCACCTTTTGTCCCCCTTCCTCCCCATTCCTCCCCATTCCTCCCCATTATGCCACCAGGACTTGAAGGAATGCCATGAACCTCTGTCCTTCAGAAACCGAAATTCCCCTATAGTATTATCAGTCCTTGATAAACTGAAAGACCAATGGCAATAGAAAAGAGTTCATAGTGTGTGTGTGTGTGTGTGTGTGTGTGTGTGTGTGTGTGTGTGTGTGTGTGTGTGTGTGTGTGTGTGTGTGTGTGTGTGTGTGTGTGTGTGTGTGTGTGTGTGTGTGTGTGTGTGTGTGTGTGTGTGTGTGTGTGTGTGTGTGTGTGTACTGTGTGTGTGTGTGTGTGTGTGTGTGTGTGTGTGCTACTGTGTGTGTGTGTGTGTGTGTGTGTGTGTGTGTGTGTGTGTGTGTGTGTGTGTGTGTGTGTGTGTGTGTGTGTGTGTGTGTGTGTGTGTGCTACTCTCTGTGTGTGTGTGTGTGTGTGTGTGTGTGTGTGTGTGCTACTCTGTGTGTGTGTGTGCTACTCTCTCTGTGTGTGTGTGTGTGTATCACTGTGTGTATTTGAGAGAGAGGGAGCTAGAAGAGAGAGAGAGAGGGGGGGGGGGAGAGGGAGAGACACAGACTGAAGAGACAGAGAGAGAGAGGGGGGAGGGAGACACAGATTGAAAAGAGAGAGAGAGAGAGAGGGGGGGGGGGAGACACAGACTGAACAGACAGAGAGAGAGAGAGGGGGAGGGGGATTAGGGCTGGCAATCAATGTGTTTTCTTGATGCCATGGATTGTTCACCGAGATTCCAGTGATTATCCGATAGTCGATGAGCAGAATTCTCCTGTGTGTGCAGATAGCAGTGCTGGGTTAGCTCCCTTGTCGCGGCACGTGCACTGCGTCACTGTCAGTATTGACAGTTCTCACCCTGACCTAGTTAGATCAGCTTTTACGGAGTATTCCAATTCCGTGCAGCTGACTCTGACAGTGGCAGCACTTCACACAACTTACCACAGAGCACTGACACGACTGACATTGACACAGTGACAGGAAGAAAGAGGCAGGGGAAGAAAGAGGCAGGGTTCACATCACACAACTTACCACAGAGCACTGACACGACTGACAGTGACACAGTGACAGGAAGAAAGAGGCAGTGTTCACTTCACACAACTTACCACAACATGACTGACAGTGACAGGAAGAAAGAGGCTGGGTTCACTCCACACAACTTATCACAACATGACTCTGACAGTGACAGGAAGAAAGAGGCTGGGTTCACTTCACACAACTTATCACAGAGCACTAACATGACTGACAGTGACACAGTGACAGGAAGAAAGAGGCTGGGTTCGCTTCACACAACTTACCACAGAGGACTGACAGTGACACAGTGACAGGAAGAAAGAGGCTGGGTTCGCTTCACACAACTTATCACAACATGACTCTGACAGTGACAGGAAGAAAGAGGCTGGGTTCGCTTCACACAACTTATCACAACATGACTCTGACAGTGACAGGAAGAAAGAGGCTGGGTTCGCTTCACACAACTTACCACAGAGGACTGACAGTGACACAGTGACAGGAAGAAAGAGGCTGGGTTCACTTCACACAACTTACCACAGAGGACTGACAGTGACACAGTGACAGGAAGAAAGAGGCTGGGTTCACTTCGCACAACTTATCACAACATGACTCTGACAGTGACAGGAAGAAAGAGGCTGGGTTCGCTTCACACAACTTACCGAAAGTAATGCTTTACGCCCTCTTTGGCCTTTCGGCCATGTGGGGCAGACAACTTACCACAGAGCACTAACACGTGTATAGCAAACCTTTGCCAACTGGGGCAAATCAGCTTCTGTTTGCTTCTTTAAAAACAACAACATTTAAGGCAACTGATTGCGTTTGCAAGCTATAAAATGTGGGTTGACCATTTCTATACCTGAAGTAGAATGCGCTGTTTCCTCAAAACGGCAGAGAGACAGACAGATAGAACAATAAACTGTAGAGAGTGAATGACTGGAAGCCCCATCATCTGAGGTTTAAACATTACCAGAACATGTACTTTGTCATGAGAGAGAGAAGTCGAAGTCGAACATTTTAATGAATAGGCCTTTCTGCCCGTATCATGTGGGAAGGTGGGTTCGATTAAATAAAGCATAATAACATTGATATGAAAGTATTCCTTCATTGAAAAAAGTGAACGCAAACAAACATACAAAGAAATGATACATAAACAAATAAATACACGAAAATAAACCATAAACACACAGCGAACAAACATGGAAATAAACCATAAACACACAGCGAACAAACATGGAAATAAACCATAAACACACAGCGAACAAACATGGAAATAAACCATAAACACACAGCAAACAAACATGGAAATAAACCATAAACACACAGCGAACAAACATGGAAATAAACCATAAACACAGCGAACAAACATGGAAATAAACCATAAACACACAGCGAACAAACATGGAAATAAACCATAAACACACAGCGAACAAACATGGAAATAAACCATAAACACACAGCGAACAAACATGGAAATAAACCATAAACACACAGCGAACAAACATGGAAATAAACCATAAACACACAGCGAACAAACATGGAAATAAACCATAAACACAGCGAACAAACATGGAAATAAACCATAAACACACAGCGAATAAACATGGAAATAAACCATAAACACACAGCGAACAAACATGGAAACAAACAATAAATCATCCACTATTTCATCAAACGGTTGAACAACCAATCGATAATAAGTTACAGAGTAATAATAAAGAAAAAACATTCAACAATTAATCGGCTACTGTTAGTTGACTTGTAAACAGATCGCACTATTAAGCAATGATTAATCTATTTTAAGCAATAAATGAATGGTTCAAGCTGTTATTGTAAAATAATCAATCAGCCACAGTATCTAAATATGAACCAATCTAACTTCACTCATCCAGCAACTACTAAATATATGATAAATAAATCAAACTATTAAAGAATCAACCAGTTAGGTATTATCAGCTAACAATTAAACCAAGCTAGGACACAGTCAATCAGCCGCCTTTTAACTAGGCTATCCTATGAATGTAATCAATCCCAAGCTAGGACACAGTCAATCAGCCGCCTTTTAACTAGGCTATCCTATGAATGTAATCAATCCCAAGCTAGGACACAGTCAATCAGCCGCCTTTTAACTAGGCTATCCTATGAATGTAATCAATCCCAAGCTAGGACACAGTCAATCAGCCGCCTTTTAACTAGGCTATCCTATGAATGTAATCAATCCCAAGCTAGGACACAGTCAATCAGCCGCCTTTTAACTAGGCTATCCTATGAATGTAATCAGTCCCAAGATGGACACAGTCAATCAGCCGCCTTTTAACTAGGCTATCCTATGAATGTAATCAATCCCAAGCTAGGACACAGTCAATCAGCCGCCTTTTAACTAGGCTATCCTATGAATGTAATCAATCCCAAGCTAGGACACAGTCAATCAGCCGCCTTTTAACTAGGCTATCCTATGAATGTAATCAATCCCAAGCTAGGACACAGTCAATCAGCCGCCTTTTAACTAGGCTATCCTATGAATGTAATCAGTCCCAAGATGGACACAGTCAATCAGCCGCCTTTTAACTGGGCTATCCTATGAATGTAATCAGTCCCAAGATGGACACATTGTTACGCTGTGTGAACTCACCTTGAGAAGGGGAGGTAATACAAGAGAGACAGAGAGAGAGAGAGAGAGAGAGAGAGAGAGTATATTTGTGATCTAGCACCACGAAAGGGACATTAAGTCGCTGGGCTAGTTTGTCATAACAGGCTTGCAAAATCAAAAATCTCATTTTTTGTCAATTTTGAGTTATGGGTATTTTCGTGCTAACACCTCATCTTTCATATTTATAAAGGATCATCTTTATTATGGTCTCTAAATGCACAACAAAGTGCTTTGAAATGAGTAGATTGGTGCATTTTCTTCAGCTAGGCTAAACGTTAGACTGTGATTTCTCAAAAATGGCCCACAGTCACTCTACCAACTTTGAATGCTCATAACTCTAAAAAAGAAAAAAAGTTGCAATAATATTTCTTATATCATTAGAAAGAGAATTGTCTGAAGGTTTTACTGGACCATTGTCTCAGAATGGTCATTTTGACACTTAATGTCCCTTCCGTGGTGCTGGGCCACATTTAAGGAAACAGGGACCATTGTCTCAGAATGGTCATTTTGACACTTAATGTCCCTTCCGTGGTGCTGGGCCACATTTAAGGAAACAGGGACATATTTGCAAAATGTTCTCTATTTTCTTCTATTTTTTTCTTTTTCTTCTTCCAGTTTTTCAGTTCTTGTCTCAAAAAACTCCTTTCTGGGTTAAATGAAAGCTAGACGCAGACACGGACAGAACATGAATTCCTCTCCATTTCCCTGACACTAATAATACATGTTGTAGAGGAAGTGGTGGTGGAAATGTAAGGGGTGGAATGGAGGACTTCCCAATATCCCTAATAAAAACCCAGAATAATAAGAGAGGAGAGAGGCATTCCTTACAAGTAAAGATAGCTCCACACTGTCATTACTTAGTGCACACTGCCGGCGGAAAAGACTACCCACATTCTTCTCATACACACTTGTCTCCCCTGGGTAATTGTCATGGCGCCCTGTATTCCCTCCCTTGGTAAAAATGGTGGTCTAATTTTTTGTGACACAACCTTTTTTGGTCAAATAATGAGAGGGCTTCATGAAGTAACATTTGCACAATTCTGTCTATGTGTTTATTTGGCCTCATGTGTGTCAAGACGGGTCTCTTTTTCAATGTCAAATAAAACGTTTTGTTGATATTAGCATTGTGACTATGTAAAGATTTGTTTGACTATCTGCCTGTCTGTCTATCTATTCTAACTGTAATTCCACCTATAACCCCAGAGGAAAACAATAACGTCGAAACACTGGAAAGCTTCTATCCTGTGCATTGTTTTGTATTTAGCCTGAATGTTTTATCTCTCTATCTATCTATAGGATAGCTTTAATAACTGCCCCATTCTTACTAGCCTTGATGCTAACATTACTCAGATCTATCTGACTGATAGCCATAGGATAGCTTTAATAACTGCCCCATTCTTACTAGCCTTGATGCTAACATTACTCAGATCTATCTGACTGATAGCCATAGGATAGCTTTAATAACTGCCCCATTCTTACTAGCCTTGATGCTAACATTACTCAGATCTATCTGACTGATAGCCATAGGATAGCTTTAATAACTGCCCCATTCTTACTTGCCTTGATGCTAACATTACTCAGATCTATCTGACTGATAGCCATAGGATAGCTTTAATAACTGCCCCATTCTTACTAGCCTTGATGCTAACATTACTCAGATCTATCTGACTGATAGCCATAGGATAGCTTTAATAACTGCCCCATTCTTACTAGCCTTGATGCTAACATTACTCAGATCTATCTGACTGATAGCCATAGGATAGCTTTAATAACTGCCCCATTCTTACTTGCCTTGATGCTATAGGGAGGGGGGTGGGAGGGGGAGAATGTATGATTCTTAAGGATGAACTGTCTGTCCACAAGGCTGCAGCATGAGGAGCCAGGTTGTGCCTTGCCTGACACTTGGAGAGTCATTGGGAAAAGAGTATTTAAACAATAAGATGAATTCCTTTTGCTGTAGAACATCAACATCAATAACCACAACTCTCACACACCATGGCAACAGTCATATATAAGTCATATTATTACTAGTGTGTCATTGTGTTGCCATGGGGACAGAATGGAAATTGTTGAGTTGTATTTTGACTAATTATGTTAGCAATGGTAAAACACAAAGCCATTTCAGACATTTTCAGTCAGGGCCAGAAACCTTCAGCATAGACCAGCCTCTACAGTGACTGGGTTGATTGGACGTCCACAAGGCACAGTGCTGGCTGTGTTGGCTGTGTTCAGTCTGATGACTTGTTCTGTGTTTTTGCTGGGGTGTTTACAGACAAAGGAGTGTGGGAGTGTGTGTGTGTGTGTGTGTGTGGGGGGGGGGGGGGGGGAGTGCTGAAGGCCTCAACCCACTCAAGGTAACAGGTGTCACAACATTGGATTGTCACACTGTGGTGTGTGAGATACTGTGTGTGTTGTGTGTGTGTGAATATATGTTGAGATGTGTGTGTGTGTGAATATATATCTAGTGTGTGATATGTGTTTGTGCATAAATGTGCTTGTGTGCCCAATCTGACAGTTCTATTCTTAATAAACTCCTTGTTGTATTTTGTTTGTTGTCCTCCCCCCCCCCCCACCCCCACACACACCTCCCATCTTCTTTTCTTTCCATTGCACATACACAGGTTGCTTTCTACTAATTATAGCTTCTTACACATTTACAGGCACACCACACACAATAACATACTCACACACGCACGCACGCACGCACGCACGCACACTCGCTCGCTCGCTCGCTCACACACACACACACACACACACACACACACACACACACACACACACACACACACACACACACACACACACACACACACACACACACACACACACACACACCGGTGACAAAGAGAGACTGAGAGGCAAATCTATGGTTGTTGACCATAGATGGTCACTATGGTGACAGAGAGAGATTGAGAGGCAGATGGTTGTTGAACATAGATGGTCACTATGGTGACAGACAAACAAACCACTCCGCATCAACAGTCTGTGTGTGAAGGGATCACTGATCAATACCACCCTGCCCCACATCAATCATTGATCAATCAGCCATCAATGCTGCCAGCCTCCAATCATCGATGATCACTGATTGATCACCACTGGCATTGATCTCACCACACCTGGCTGCTGCTGGGGAAAGGAGGGGGGGGGGGGGGGGGGGGCTATAGATGCGGGGAGTGAGGAGTGCTAGATGTACAGGTGTTGCTCAAATTGTGGACTGCTGTATTTGCCAGAAACAGAATGGACAATAGCATCAGCAATATACCAGATTGTAAGGCACTTAACCTGAAAAAGACAAATCAACGTGTGTACTTAACATTCAGACACATTCAAAGCAGAAACACAATTAGCATTCAGAGGGGAGAAACAGCGATAGAAGCCTTCAATCACGGAGGAACAGATGGATTTTCAGGTTTGTTTTGAAACAGAGAGGGTGGGTCGCTGACAGGGGGGGAGGGGAAGTTTGTGAAAATCTCCGTTTAACGTCCTCCGGTCTGAAACAGACACATATTAGTAGATATAAAGATGGTGGGAACGATCTTGGAGGCAATGCCTGGAGGCAGTGCAACTCCAGGAAAGTCCCAAATTTTTAACGATACAGATATGTATGTTTTTTTAGGATAATTGCACCGGAAGAGAGTCTAAAATTGATCCTAACGGGCAAGAGAGGGTGTGTGTGTTTGCAAATGCATGCATATACACGGATACATAACATGCACACATGCATGCCTGCTCTCACTACCCTCACCTCTCCCGAAGATAAAGTTATATATATTATATATACAAGACAAATGCAAGGCATTGCCAGAATAAACTCTTTGTCCTTGACTGACTAGTGACAGTTTGTTGCAGCCAAGCCAGCCTGTAGTCTCCCCACCCCACCGCTATGGCCACATGTATGCTAACATTGGTTTGTCAAAGTAAGTCAGCTTAGGCTATGTTAATCATTTTCGGCTCCTTATCTCGCAGTATTGTACCCCAAACTCGATCTACCCGGCTTTTGTGGGGTGTCCCCACCCAACACGCCCCTCTGACTTGAGGACTGGTTAGACCACATTTTTGTGTCTGGAAAAGAACCACGCAGTTTCTTCTTCTTTTTCTGTCCTTTTCTTTCTTCCTCTTCATGCAACCCTTTTGTGGTTATGACAAACCCTTACCTACCCCGCTATGTGGCTTTTGTGGTTATGACAAACCCTTACCTACCCCGCTATGTGGCTTTTGTGGTTATGACAAACCCTTACCTACCCCGCTATGTGGCTTTTGTGGTTCTGACAAACCCTTACCTACCCCGCTATGTGGCTTTTGTGGTTATGACAAACCCTTACCTACCCCGCTATGTGGCTTTTGTGGTTATGACAAACCCTTACCTACCCCGCTATGTGGCTTTTGTGGTTCTGACAAACCCTTACCTACCCCGCTATGTGGCTTTTGTGGTTATGACAAACCCTTACCTACCCCGCTATGTGGCTTTTGTGGTTATGACAAACCCTTACCTACCCCGCTATGTGGCTTTTGTGGTTATGACAAACCCTTACCTACCCCGCTATGTGGCTTTTGGATAGGGCAGTGAAAAATAAAGAAAGACAGTGTAAGTGTGCAGGTGGTGTGTGGGGATGGGGGGAGGTGGAGAAGGGGGAGGGGGGAGAAAGTTAACTTTAAGAGACAAAAAGATGAGTGTCGTGCTATCTGCCTTATCATATGTGTAAACATGCACACTGACTTGACAATCTTACAGTGTAAGTCATATGTGTAGACATGTACACTGACTTGACAATCTTACAGTGTAAATCATATGTGTAGACATGTACACTGACTTGACAATCTTACAGTGTAACTGTAAGTCATATGTGTAGACATGTACACTGACTTGACAATCTTGCAGTGTAAATCATATGTGTAAGCATGTACACTGACTTGACAATCTTGTGTAAATCATGTGTAAACATGTACACTGACTTGACAATCTTACAGTGTACATCATATATATGTAAACATGTACTCTGACAATCTTGTGTAGATCATATATTCATGAATTGTGTAAACATGTACACTGATTGACAACTTACAGTGTAAATCATATATGTAAACATGTACACTGACTTGACAATCTTACAGTGTAAATCATATATGTAAACATGTACACTGACTTGACAATCTTACAGTGTAAATCATGTGTAAACATGTACTCTGACAATCTTGTGTAAATCAAATATACATGTGTAAACATGTACACTGACTTGACAATCTTGTGTAAATCATAAACATGTACACTGACTTGACAATCTTGTGTAAAGGTGTACAAGAGACAGCCTGGGTACAAAAAGAAGAAAAAGAAAGGGAGTTAAGCGCTCTATAAATAGCCATTATTATTATTATTATTATTATTATGGCAATGTTCAAAAGCTCTTAACTCCCTTTGCAGGGAGATCAAAGCGCTGAACAAAGGCCTAAACACTAACATACAGATAAACATACACATTAAAGACAAGCCAAGAATAATCAACATGAAGACAAGTATCAATGAATATAAACATTAAAAATAAGTGAGACTTTAATACAAAATACATGTATTAATCTCTCTCTCCCCCCCTCCCCCCCCCCCCCCCCCCCTCCCTCCCCCCCATGCACGCATGCACACACGCACAATCACACACACACTTACTGCAGGTTCATATCATCAAGGACTACGTGGATTAGAGGTGAGAGTAGACTATGAGGTTTCAAAAAGATGAGTTTTCAGAGAAGTTTTGAAAGACTGAACAGAGGAAGAGTGGCGAACATTGTGTAGTAAGCTATTCCAGACTGAGGGAGCAGAGTACGAGAAAGAAGATTCACCGAAGGATTTAGTTTGAATACGGGGAGTGGAGAGCAGGTATGAGTCGGAGGAAGATCTGAGATGTCGGGTGGGAGTGTAGGTTTGTACAATGTCAGTATAATAATGTGCATAGTTTTACTTTTAGGACAGTTGGTGGAATCGACACCTAAATCTAAAATCTTTATTGATTTTAATTATATTATTCAATTTCTGTGATTTTAAAAAAAAATCTTTTTTTTCTCCATCTCACTCCCCTCCTTTCCCCATTTTTCTGTCTCTCTTCTTTTTTTTATGCTGTTTATTTTTTGTCGTAGAATCAAGAAAACATGGCGTCTTATAGACCTGTGATAACACAACTCCTGGTGCTCCTACTGCCTATCAGGGCTTGGTGCTGCTACACTATTGCTCTGTTCTCCGTCCTTATGTACTCTCTCTCTCTCTCTCCGTCTATGTCTGTCTGTCTGGGTGTTTCACTCTTTGTCTCTCTCTCTCTCTGTGTCTCTCTCTCTCTGTGTCTGTCTTGGTGTTTCACTCTTTGTCTCTCTCTGTCTCTGAATATCTTGTCTCTCTCACTTTTTGTCCCAGTCTCTCTATGCCTATCTGTTTGTCTGTGTGTGTGTGTCTCTCTCTGTCGTGTGTGTGTACATACATACTATGTCATTATGTGTGTGCATGTTTGCCGCAGTATGTGTGTGTGTGTGTGTGTGTGTGTGTGTGTGTGTGTGCATGTGTACAGTGCATTATATATAAAAATAAATTGGGGAGGGATAAAAGTGGGGAGGGGACTCCTGCCTGTTAACCCTTTCACCGCCAATGTCGCATTTATGCACTACAATGGTTCAACACCCATGTCACTAAAAGGCATCAAACCAGGGCCTATTATCCAAGACCCTATGTTTTTTATTTTGGGAGGTAGGGATAGGCCTAATGAGTAAATATGTCACAGAGGAATTCCCAATATTGCGGAAAAAAATTTCTGTTTGCAGTTAAGTTTAACTCTAATGGTATGTTTGGGCTGAAAAATGGCTTGCGGCGAAAGGGTTAATGCCCAAAGGTTTCACTCCCCCCCCCCTCTCTCTCTCTGGTTTCCACCCTATCCTTGAAGGGTGAAAAGAAAGTGGTGACTCTCTGCTCAGACAGCTACAATGAGAAACTAGAGGTTATGAACACATTTTTGTTGTTGCTTTTAATTCTCGAAAGCTAGCTGTCTCACTCAGTCACTGTTTATTTGTCTGTCTGTTTTTCTCTCTGTCTGACCCAAACTGTCTTCTGTCTTTGTTTGTCTGTCTATATGTCCGTCTCTCTCTCATGCTATGGTTGTGTTTCAGTTTGCTTTGTGTATACTATGTGTGTGTGTTTGTGCGCTGTGCATGCACACGCTATGCAGTCAAACCAGCGCACACACACACACACATATATTATTATGCACAAAGCTAAGTGAAACACGACCATAGCAAGAGACAGAGACAGAAGCCTACATGGTGTGTGTGTGTGTGTGTGTGTGTTATGTGTGTGAGTGTGTGTAAATGCCCACACAATATGGACAAAGCAGATCCATGGAAGATGATACCACTACCTGCATGTTTCCTCTGTCCTTGTCTTCACAGAACTGCCTGGAAATGGAGCGTTACCTGAAGAGTGAACCCAAGCTGACCTCCTTCAAACGCCTCTCCCCTGACCTCAAGGCGAACGACCCTGACCCCCAAACCAGTCAAGGTCAACCTGTGACCTCCGAAGGCGGCGCCTCCTCTTGCAATGACCTTGACTCCGAGGTCACAGAGTCTGAGCACGACCCTGACACTGACATCCCCGATGATGATGACGACGACGATGACGATGACGACGATGATGATGATGCGAGTGAGGATGAGGACTGCGAGGCGGAGGAGCGGCTGAGGGCGCTGTCCATGCTGAACATCAGTGACGGTTTGTCAGACTCTGCCAGTTTGAACAGTTACTCATCAACGTCCTCAGCGGTGTCCTGGGATTCCAACATCTCTGACCCCCCTCTCTCCCCCCTCCGCCCCAAGTCACATGACCCCTTTGCCCTGAAATTAGTGGCTCAGCCAGGCAGGACAGAAACAGTCACCGTTCGAGCCATGCCTTCCGCTGACCTGTTGAGGAGACATCAGCGGTTGGTGCTTACTGCCACCCCCTCCCCCTCCCAGCTGAAGGCTCGCCCTCACACTGCCCAGCCTGCTCACCGCCCCCCGCCCGCCCCGGGTCAAAGGTTAAGGCCGGAGGTCAGCCCGGACAGCAGGAGGAGGATCCACAAGTGTCCGTACAACGGCTGTAAGAAAGTGTACACCAAGAGCTCACACCTCAAGGCACACCTCAGAACACACACAGGTGAGAGTTCACAATGATATGGATTATATTAATAATGTCCGTACAACGGCTGTAAGAAAGTGTACACCAAGAGCTCACATCTTAAAAGTATATAATAAAATACACCTCAGAACACACAAGTGAGACAGCCATAATAATTATGTTAATGATCATGATCATGTTAGTAAAGATGATGATAATGACAATGATGATGACAATGATGATGATGATGATAATGACAATGATGATGACTGTTGCAGGAGAGAAATACGAAGAGAAGCCGTATCGAGGGGGGGGGGGGGGGGGGGGAGGGGGGGGGGGGGGGGGGGGGGGGGGGGAGGGGGGGGGGGGGCATTCGTGCCATGATAATAATGATGTTGATGATGATAATAATTATGTTGATGATGATGATGATGATGACGATGATTGTTGCAGGAGAGAAGCCGTATCGATGCAGCTGGGAGGGGTGTGAGTGGCGATTCGCGAGATCAGACGAGTTGACGCGGCATTACCGCAAACACACCGGCTCCAAACCCTTCAAGTGCAAGTACTGCGACCGGTGCTTCTCCAGATCTGACCACCTGGCGTCCCACAACAAGAGACATCTGCCCATGGACCTATAGCACAAAGGGGGGGGGGGGGGGGTTGTCTGTGTACTGCCTGCTTTGTGTAAGGCCCAGGGATGGTTTGAAACTTGTGGAGCAAAAAGTGGTTGTCACATCAAAGAGTTCTGATCAGCGCAGATACTTACAGACCCAAAACATGTTAGAGAATTGAACATGTATCTTGTGTTGGTAGGGCAGGTGGGTCCCGGGTCCCATTGGTGTATTTTGTCACATCTGACCTAAAACATGTTGCAGATTTCAGCGTAGCATTGCTCTGAGTTCTGGCCAATGTGCACACTGTATGTTTTTAGTGGATTAAAAGCAATTTTTTCACACCTCAACAAGTTCACAGACTTTTACCTTTCAAGTTAATTCAATGCACGCCTTCATTGGTGCTGAAGGCGACATAGGTTCTTGTAGGCATAGGTCTCCCAAACACCCAACAGGATTGAGGTTCTTGTAGGCATAGGTCTCCCAAACACCCAACAGGATTGAGGTTCGTGTAGGCATAGGTCTCCCAAACACTCAACAGGATTGAGGTTGTTGTAGGCATAGGTCTCCCAAACACCCAACAGGATTGAGGTTCTTGTAGGCATAGGTCTCCCAAACACCCAACACGATTAATGTTCGTGTAGGCATAGGTCTCCCAAACACCCAACACGATTGAGGTTCGTGTAGGCATAGGTCTCCCAAACACCCAACACGATTGAGGTTCTTGTAGGCATAGGTCTCCCAAACACCCAACACGATAGAGGTTCTTGTAGGTATAGGTCACCCAACAGGATTGAGGTTCTTGTAGGCATAGGTCTCCCAAACACCCAACAGGATTGAGGTTCTTGTAAGTATAGGTCTCCCCAACACGATTGAGGTTCTTGTAGGCATAGGTCACCCAACACGATTGAGGTTCTTGTAGGTATAGGTCACCCAACAGGATTGAGGTTCTTGTAGGCATAGGTCTCCCAAACACCCAACAGGATTGAGGTTCTTGTAGGCATAGGTCTCCCGAACACCCAACACGATTGAGGTTCTTGTAAGTATAGGTCTCCCAAACACCCAACACGATTGAGGTTCTTGTAAGTATAGGTCTCCCAAACACCCAACACGATTGAGGTTCTTGTAAGTATAGGTCTCCCAAACACCCAACACGATTGAGGTTCTTGTAAGTATAGGTCTCCCCAACACGATTGAGGTTCTTGTAAGTATAGGTCTCCCAAACACGATTGAGGTTCTTGTAAGTATAGGTCTCCCAAACACCCAACAGGATTGAGGTTCGTGTAGGCATAGGTCTCCCAAACACCCACAGGATTGAGGTTCTTGTAAGTATAGGTCTCCCAAACACCCAACAGGATTGAGGTTCGTGTAGGCATAGGTCTCCCAAACACCCACAGGATTGAGTGTCATGTATGCATAGGTCTCCCAAACACCCAACAGGATTGAGGTTTTTGTAGGCATAGGTCTCCCAAACACCCAACAGGATTGAGGTTCGTGTAGGCATAGGTCTCCCAAACACTCAACAGGATTGAGGTTGTTGTAGGCATAGGTCTCCCAAACACCCAACAGGATTGAGGTTCTTGTAGGCATAGGTCTCCCAAACACCCAACACGATTAATGTTCGTGTAGGCATAGGTCTCCCAAACACCCAACACGATTGAGGTTCGTGTAGGCATAGGTCTCCCAAACACCCAACACGATTGAGGTTCTTGTAGGCATAGGTCTCCCAAACACCCAACACGATAGAGGTTCTTGTAGGTATAGGTCACCCAACACGATTGAGGTTCTTGTAGGCATAGGTCTCCCAAACACCCAACAGGATTGAGGTTCTTGTAGGCATAGGTCACCCAACACGATTGAGGTTCTTGTAGGTATAGGTCACCCAACAGGATTGAGGTTCTTGTAGGCATAGGTCTCCCAAACACCCAACACGATTGAGGTTCTTGTAGGCATAGGTCTCCCAAACACCCAACACGATTGAGGTTCTTGTAGGTATAGGTCCCAAACACCCAACAGGATTGAGGTTCTTGTAGGCATAGGTCTCCCAAACACCCAACACGATTGAGGTTCTTGTAGGTATAGGTCACCCAACCGATTGAGGTTCTTGTAGGTATAGGTCTCCCAAAACCCAACACGATTGAGGTTCTTGTAAGTATAGGTCTCCCAAACACCCAACACGATTGAGGTTCTTGTAAGTATAGGTCTCCCAAACACGATTGAGGTTCTTGTAAGTATAGGTCTCCCAAACACCCAACAGGATTGAGGTTCTTGTAGGCATAGGTCTCCCAAACACCCAACATGATTGAGGTTCTTGTAAGTATAGGTCTCCCAAACACCCAACAGGATTGAGGTTCGTGTAGGCATAGGTCTCCCAAACACCCAACAGGATTGAGGGTCGTGTATGCATAGGTCTCCCAAACACCCAACAGGATTGAGGTTCTTGTATGCATAGGTCTCCCAAACACCCACAGGATTGAGGTTCTTGTAAGTATAGGTCTCCCAAACACCCAACACGATTGAGGTTCTTGTAGGCATAGGTCTCCCAAACACCCACAGGATTGAGGTTCTTGTAAGTATAGGTCTCCCAAACACCCAACACGATTGAGGTTCTTGTAAATATAGGTCTCCCATACACCCAACACGATTGAGGTTCTTGTATATATAGGTCTCCCAAACACCCACAGGATTGAGGTTCTTGTAAATATAGGTCTCCCAAACACCCAACAGGATTGAGGTTCTTGTAGGCATAGGTCTCCCAAACACCTAACACGATTGAGGTTCTTGTAGGCATAGGTCTCCCAAACACCCACAGGATTGAGGTTCTTGTAAGTATAGGTCTCCCAAACACCCAACAGGGTTGAGGTTCTTGTAAATATAGGTCTCCCAAACACCCAACAGGATTGAGGTTCTTGTAAATATAGGTCTCCCAAACACCCAACAGGATTGAGGTTCTTGTAAGTATAGGTCTACCAAACACCCAACAGGATTGAGGTTCTTGTAGGCGTAGGTCTCCCAAACACCCAACAGGATTGAGGTTCTTGTAAATATAGTTCTCCCAACACCAGACCTGTTTGCCATTCCGGTTTAGCCGGAATTATTCCGGAAATTTGCTAAAATTCCGGGTAAAATAGTAAATTCCGGGTGAACGCTGAAAATTCCGGGATTTCGAAAAACCGTCTATTATTTGTTTCCGTTCGTAGGAAAAGACGCAAGGGTTGACCGAAACGTGTACCTAACACGCTACGTCATCAGAAAAGGGATTGTGCTTGACGTCACATGCATTAAATGCTGCATTTTCATTGGTTAAAGGGGTGAAATAATGTTTTTATTTTGGTCGATCTATTTCGGGACTGAGCAAATGGCGGCCAGACTTTTACTGTCGATTCGAAGAGCTTTCCAGGCAGTTTTTTAATGGTTGAGATTGTAATTAGGGCTTGAAATGAGTCAATTTAGATTATATTATCACTGGAAAATACAATGATGTGAGAAGTTTTCAACGGAAAATGAAGTCAAAATTGATCGCGATGGCGCCAAGTTGCAACTTGGCATCCGCCGATCCGCGGCCGAGTGATTTTTCTCTGTCCCATCGTGGACATTTCCAGGTATTTTTGCTTTTTCCAGCTTGTTTTATACTAAAATTGACTAAGAATTAGTGACTGAATTTACTAATAAAACTTTTCTGGCAAAATTGAGCCAAGAAATCATCACAATATTGAAAATCGACGCCGATGTTCGCGGAAAGGAGAAGAAGAAGAAACCGCTTTATCGCGAGTCGTGTACAGATCATATGAATTCCGGTTTTTGTTCTCAAATTCCGGGTTTTTTGGTGGCAAATTCCGGGTTTTTCATTATAAGGGTAAACAGGTCTGCAACACGATTGAGGTTCTTGTAAGTATAGGTCTCCCAAACACCCAACAGGATTGAGGTTCGTGTAGGCATAGGTCTCCCAAACACTCAACAGGATTGAGGTTTGTGTAGGCATAGGTCTCCCAAACACTCAACAGGATTGAGGTTTTTGTAGGCATAGGTCTCCCAAACACTCAACAGGATTGAGGTTCATGTAGGCATAGGTCTCCCAAACACTCAACAGGATTGAGGTTCTTGTAGGCATAGGTCTCCCAAACACCCAACACGATTGAGATTCTTGTAAGTATAGGTCTCCCAAGCACCAAACAGGATTGAGGTTCGTGTAGGCATAGGTCTCCCAAACACCCAACACGATTGAGGTTCTTGTAGGCATAGGTCTCCCAAACACCCAACAGGATTGAGGTTCTTGTAAGTATAGGTCTACCAAACACCCAACAGGATTGAGGTTCTTGTAGGCATAGGTCTCCCAGACAGCCACAGGATTGAGGTTCGTGTAGGCATAGGTCTCCCAAACACCCAACAGGATTGAGGTTCTTGTAGGCATAGGTCTCCCAGACATCCACAGGATTGAGGTTCTTGTAGGCATAGGTCTCCCAAACACCCACAGGATTGAGGTTCTTGTAGGCATAGGTCTCCCAAACACCCAACAGGATTGAGGTTCGTGTAGGCATAGGTCTCCCAAACAGCCACAGGATTGAGGTTCGTGTAGGCATATGTCTCCCAAACACCCAACAGGATTGAGGTTCGTGTAGGCATAGGTCTCCCAAACACCCACTGGATTGAGGTTCGTGTAGGCATAGGTCTCCCAAACACCCACAGGATTGAGGTTCGTGTAGGCATAGGTCTCCCAAACACCCACAGGATTGAGGTTCGTGTAGGCATAGGTCTCCCAAACACCCACAGGATTGAGGTTCGTGTAGGCATAGGTCTCCCAAACACCCACAGGATTGAGGTTCTTGTAGGCATAGGTCTCCCAAACACCAACAGGATTGAGGTTTTTGTAGGCATAGGTCTCCCAAACACCCACAGGATTGAGGTTCGTGTAGGCATAGGTCTCCCAAACACCCAACAGGATTGAGGTTCGTGTAGGCATAGGTCTCCCAAACACCCACAGGATTGAGGTTCGTGTAGGCATAGGTCTCCCAAACACCCAACAGGATTGAGGTTCGTGTAGGCATAGGTCTCCCAAACACCCACAGGATTGAGGTTCTTGTAGGCATATGTCTCCCAAACACCCACAGGATTGCTACTTTCTTACAACAGAACAGAACTATAGACTTTACACGATAACAAAGCATTACACATGATTACAGACCTCTACACGTCTATCATTACAGATCTTTCCAATGTTCACTGACCTTGACAGACAGTGAAGCATTGCTACACAATTTTTTTTGCTGTCCCATCTTCTGGGCTGTACAGTGGCGTTGCTCCCACGCCGCTCGTTCCAAATCCCAATTCGCAGCTACACCCCGGTTTGATCAAGTCGCAGAATCCGAGACCAGCAGTCCAAGGGAGCGAATCTATGTTAGGCCGTCAGGAGGCAACCAACCGAGGAGACACTGCACTTCTGCTGAGTCACTTCGGTGGAGTTCAGTGGAACCTGTTCAGGACACCACCTACTAAGCCCCCTACTGACGACACTATTCTCTTAGTCGCGTAGCCAGCGTGAGTGAGGTCCTCCTCCGAGGGCGCCACCACGACCGTCCACCGACAGCTCCCCAGAACACACTGATCCCCATGACTTTGACCCGAACGCACCAAGGCATAGACTGGATTGGAAACCGAAACTGAGGTCACCATGAGAGCAGGGCATGCAAAGCCACAGAATTTGAGACATTTTTTGAATTTTATGATTGATGGAAAATGAGGCCAATGATAACGATGATGATGATGCTATGGAGTTCCGTATCGGTCTGAGACTGCATGGCAGGGCTGTATTCTACGCTTCCTTTCATAATGATATCCCGGCGTTAACCAGGCCAGAGAACTACAGACACCTGCAGTGTTGGTCTTGCAATTAGAGCAACACTCTCAGAATCGCATCCGTTAAGCGGATGAAACTCGACTGTGTGGTTTCAGTCTTCCCATTGAGCCCATAGCCACTCACTCTGGGTAGGAGTTGGTCCAGGACCGAAAAAACCCTCGCCTCTGATGGGACTCGAACCCAAGACCTCCTAGCCAGTAGTCCGCAATGCTAACCACTACACCACGGCGGCTGGTGCTACACATATTTTTAGCGCACTGTGATTTGTGCTTGAGACACGATTATTTCTTCACCATAAAGTAGACAACTACGATTAGTTCTTCACCATAAAGTAGACAACTACGATTAGTTCATCACCATAAAGTAGACAACTACGATTAGTTCTTCACCATAAAATAGACAACTACAATTAGTTCTTCACCATAAAGTAGACAACTACGATTAGTTCTTCACCATAAAATAGACAACTACGATTAGTTCTTCACCATAAAGTAGACAACTACGATTAGTTCTTCACCATAAAGTAGACAACATTATAAACCATTATGTGAGGTGGGCGCACGACAAAGTTGTACATTATTGAGTACAAAGTTGTACCATAATATTATTAATAGTGCTTGAGGTTGTACATTGAGTACTACACACACACAGTGAGAATGGAGCATTGTAACACAAACAGTGAGAATGGAGCATTGTAACACAAACAGTGAGAATGGAGCATTGTAACACAAACAGTGAGAATGGAGCATTGTAACACAAACAGTGAGAATGGAGCATTGTAACACAAACAGTGAGAATGGAGCATTGTAACACAAACAGTGAGAATGGAGCATTGTAACACAAACAGTGAGAATGGAGCATTGTACAATGCGTCCATCAAACTGATTTTAGGTGTGATTATTTATCAAACAATATGGCAGACTGAATTAGGACACAAGAAAACTGTGACTTGTACACACGTAGAACATTTGACTTGTATGTGAATGGCCTCACTCGATTACTCGTTCCTGTGTGATATTTTAGTGCATGTGTCAAGAACAGTGTGTGTGTGTGTGTGCACATGTGTGTGTGCCTTTAGTGCATGTGTCAAGAACAGTGTGTGTGTGTGTGTGCACATGTGTGTGTGCCTTTAGTGCATGCACAGATGTTTGTGTGTGAAAGAGTTAGAGAGAAAATGTAATTGGTATGGAAGGGTGTTGACTTATTTTTTTATGAGCAATGACTGAATGATATGATAATGAATAAGTTATGATTTTGTTGTTGTTTTTATTTCTGGCTGCCCGGTGGATGACTGCATGCTGGTGAATGATGTGGCAGCCTTCACATGTGGTTGATCTTACTGTTGCATTCTTTCATTGTTGTTACTGGAGGTTTGGTCAGGGCCTGTTTCATTCGTTGCTGTTGCTCATTATGGCTGCCGTCATTTATTATTAATAACCATTATTGAATATTAATACTATAATAATGATGCCAATTGTGTTTAGCGTTAATGTTGTTGTTGTATTCCTCTATCATTTCTAGTTCTATGCACGGAATACTTCATTAGGCAACACCCACTTTGAACTGGTAAAGAAAATACAGTATGATCCCTTGAATGAATAGCAGCTGAATTCTCAGTCCATTAGTTATCTCCCTTGATTGAATAGCAGTTGTTGAATTCTCTGTCCATTAGTTATCTCCCTTGATTGAATAACAGTTGTTGAATTCTCTGTCCATTAGTTATCTCCCTTGATTGAATAACAGTTGTTGAATTCTCTGTCCATTAGTTATCTCCCTTGATTGAATAGCAGTTGTTGAATTCTCTCTGTCCATTAGTTATCTCCCTTGATTGAATAGCAGTTGTTGAATTCTCTCTGTCCATTAGTTATCTCCCTTGATTGAGTAGCAGTTGTTGAATTCTCTGTCCATTAGTTATCTCCCTTGATTGAATAGCAGTTGTTGAATTCTCTCTGTCCATTAGTTATCTCCCTTGATTGAATAGCAGTTGTTGAATTCTCTCTGTCCATTAGTTATCTCCCTTGATTGAGTAGCAGTTGTTGAATTCTCAGTCCATTAGTTATCTCCCTTGATTGAGTAGCAGTTGTTGAATTCTCAGTCCATTAGTTATCTCCCTTGATTGAGTAGCAGTTGTTGAATTCTCAGTCCATTAGTTATCTCCCTTGATTGAGTAGCAGTTGTTGAATTCTCAGTCCATTAGTTATCTCCCTTGATTGAGTAGCAGTTGTTGAATTCTCAGTCCATTAGTTATCTCCCTTGATTGAATAGCAGTTGTTGAATTCTCTGTCCATTAGTTATCTCCATTAGTTATCTCCCTTACTGGCCTACATCATCTTGCCTGTCAGTGTCTTCCTCTACTGCTGTCATGTCCACTCTGTCCCTTGCTGGCCTACATCATCTTGCTGGTCCTGTCAGTGTCTTCCTCTACTGCTGTCATGTCCACTCTGTCCCTTGCTGGCCTACATCATCTTGCTGGTCCTGTCAGTGTCTTCCTCTACTGCTGTCATGTCCACTCTGTCCCTTGCTGGCCTACATCATCTTGCTGGTCCTGTCAGTGTCTTCCTCTACTGCTGTCATGTCCACTCTGTCCCTTACTGGCCTACATCATCTTGCCTGTCAGTGTCTTCCTCTACTGCTGTCATGTCCACTCTGTCCCTTGCTGGCCTACATCATCTTGCTGGTCCTGTCAGTGTCTTCCTCTACTGCTGTCATGTCCACTCTGTCCCTTACTGGCCTACATCATCTTGCCTGTCAGTGTCTTCCTCTACTGCTGTCATGTCCACTCTCTTCCTCTCCAGTTATACATTTGCTCTCTGTGTGATTTTAGTGAAAAATCATTATTCGATAAAAGTGATATTAAATATTTTTATTTGTACAATCTTATTTTCCTTTTTTGCTGTTGTTGATATTGTTTAAACTCCTATTGTATTTGTTTTCTAAATCATTGAGTTTTATCTATGGCACCACAAGGTTTGTTTTACTCCGATGTTCATTATTTATCTATGCAGCCTTTTGTAATATTTTTGTCTGTGTGTTTTAATGTAAATGACATATCGGTTAATAGCAGATATGCAGTGGCTTTCTTTTAGTCTATGATTGTAATTTTAGACCAACTGAATTCTATCAAAATCATGAACACAACTGACTTTGTGACATTGCAGACAGACGGCAGCTTTTTATGTTCTAGTGCATTACACCAGCTGATTTGTCGTTGATCAATGAATCATTTCACTCACCCTGTCATTAATTAATAACGTGTTACATTTTAATTACAGGCATGACATTTTTCAGCCTTTAGGCTGATTTCAGGCTTTTTGATGGCCCCAGAGGTCATTTTTGAGAGATCAATTGAGTACAGAAATACTTCTTGTGAGTGAATATAAATGAACTAAATATATTAGTTAATTCTTCTTCTAATGCTGCTTTTAAGGCTTAGCTAGATTACAAAAAAACTTTGATTTCCAGGGCTTCAGCTCTTTCAGTCACTTTTCAGCGTGTCATGATTTCTCAATGTCATGCCTGTATATGCCAGCCTGAACATGTCGGTCATAAGTCATGATTTCTCAATGTCATGCCTGTATATGCCAGCCTGAACATGTCGGTCGTAAGTCATGATTTCTCAATGTTATGCCTGTATATGCCAGCCTGAACATGTCGGTTGTAAGTCATGATTTCTCAATGTCATGCCTGTATATGCCAGCCTGAACATGTCGGTCGTAAGTCATGATTTCTCAATCTCATGCCTGTATATGCCAGCCTGAACATGTCGGGCGTATCACAAAATACATGTTATTTTAATGTCACACAGCACTTGATCACTTTGGACCATTTTCGCTCAATGTTTCGGTCAGACCATCTTCATTCCAGAGAAGTGAAAGACGACTATGACATTGAAAGCTGAGGGACTGATTTCAGCGGGAGGATGGAAGTTTTGAAGGATGCTCAGATATTTCGGGTCTGAAGTTTTCAGTGCTGTTGATAGTGATTCATGAATGTTTATTGAACCGGCTTGCTTGTCTGTTGATAGTGATTCATGAATGTTTATTGAACCGGCTTGCTTGTCTGTTGATAGTGATTCATGAATGTTTATTGAATCGGCTTGCTTGTCTGTTGATAGTGATTCATGAATGTTTATTCAACCGGCTTGCTTGTCTGTTGATAGTGATTCATGAATGTTTATTGAATCGGCTTGCTTGTCTGTTGATAGTGATTCATGAATGTTTATTCAACCGGCTTGCTTGTCTGTTGATAGTGATTCATGAATGTTTATTCAACCGGCTTGCTTGTCTGTTGATAGTGATTCATGAATGTTTATTCAACCGGCTTGCTTGTCTGTTGATAGTGATTCATGAATGTTTATTCAACCGGCTTGCTTGTCTGTTGATAGTGATTCACGAATGTTTATTCAACCGGCTTGCTTGTCTGTTTTGTTTGTGTTTGTTGTTTCTCTGTGAGATCATTTTCTTTTCTGCCGATGCCGATAAGTACGGCACATATGTTTTATTTTAATGCAGAACTCGCTGTCACTTTTCAGTGAGTGTTGATTTCAGCAAAAAATGAATAGTGAAATATTTTGAGGAACAGCCAGAGGGGAGAAGCTGGACACAAAGCATGGAATAGCGGTCACTGGATCTGCAGACTTGTAAAGTCATGTGTTTTTGTGTCAATTCTGTTGAAGTGATCTTGTGTGAGTGCTGAATCGGCATGACATCTCACATTCAGCAAGACACTGCGACAGTTCAAAGAGGGCAACATCTGTCATTAAAAAAACCACTAACACACACACACACCTAAATGTGAGGATTTCCCTCCCTTTTTATTATTTTTTAAGCGTGAGCCTCTGTTTTGAAGAATTAAATCTGTTCCAACTAGCTTCAGCACAATAATCTGTTCTTAACTGACTGCCACTGCAGTCCAAATGGAACGGATGGCGCATTTCATCAACAGTGGATAGAGTAACCATGATAGAGTAATGCTAGTGTTGTAACCATGATAGAGTAATGCTAGTGTTGTAACCATGATAGAGTAATGCTAGTGTTGTAACCATGATAGAGTAATGCTAGTGTTGTAGCAACGATAGAGTAATGCTAGTGTTGTAACCATGATAGAGTAATGCTAGTGTTGTAACCATGATAGAGTAATGCTAGTGTTGTAACCATGATAGAGTAATGCTAGTGTTGTAACCATGATAGAGTAATGCTAGTGTTGTAACCATGATAGAGTAATGCTAGTGTTGTAACCATGATAGAGTAATGCTAGTGGTGTAGCAACGATAGAGTAATGCTAGTGTTGTAACCATGATAGAGTAATGCTAGTGTTGTAACCATGATAGAGTAATGCTAGTGTTGTAACCATGATAGAGTAATGCTAGTGTTGTAACAACGATAGAGTAATGCTAGTGTTGTAACCATGATAGAGTAATTCTAGTGTTGTAACCATGATAGAGTAATGCTAGTGGTGTAGCAACGATAGAGTAATGCTAGTGGTGTAGCAACGATAGAGTAATGCTAGTGGTGTAGCAACGATAGAGTAATGCTAGTGTTGTAGCAACGATAGAGTAATGCTAGTGTTGTAACCATGATAGAGTAATGCTAGTGTTGTAACCATGATAGAGTAATGCTAGTGTTGTAACCACGATAGAGTAATGCTAGTGTTGTAACCATGATAGAGTAATGCTAGTGTTGTAACCATGATAGAGTAATGCTAGTGTTGTAACCATGATAGAGTAATGCTAGTGTTGTAACCACGATAGAGTAATGCTAGTGTTGTAACCATGATAGAGTAATGCTAGTGTTGTAACCATGATAGAGTAATGCTAGTGTTGTAACAACGATAGAGTAATGCTAGTGTTGTAACCATGATAGAGTAATGCTAGTGTTGTAACCATGATAGAGTAATGCTAGTGTTGTAACAACGATAGAGTAATGCTAGTGTTGTAACCATGATAGAGTAATGCTAGTGTTGTAACCATGATAGAGTAATGCTAGTGTTGTAACAACGATAGAGTAATGCTAGTGTTGTAACCATGATAGAGTAATGCTAGTGTTGTAACAACGATAGAGTAATGCTAGTGTTGTAACCATGATAGAGTAATGCTAGTGTTGTAACCACGATAGAGTAATGCTAGTGTTGTAACCACGATAGAGTAATGCTAGTGTTGTAACCATGATAGAGTAATGCTAGTGTTGTAACCATGATAGAGTAATGCTAGTGTTGTAACCATGATAGAGTAATGCTAGTGTTGTAACCATGATAGAGTAATGCTAGTGTTGTAACCATGATAGAGTAATGCTAGTGTTGTAACCACGATAGAGTAATGCTAGTGTTGTAACCATGATAGAGTAATGCTAGTGTTGTAACCATGATAGAGTAATGCTAGTGTTGTAGCAACGATAGAGTAATGCTAGTGTTGTAACCATGATAGAGTAATGCTAGTGTTGTAACCGTGATAGAGTAATGCTAGTGTTGTAACAACGATAGAGTAATGCTAGTGTTGTAACCATGATAGAGTAATGCTAGTGTTGTAACAACGATAGAGTAATGCTAGTGTTGTAACCATGATAGAGTAATGCTAGTGTTGTAACAACGATAGAGTAATGCTAGTGTTGTAACCATGATAGAGTAATTCTAGTGTTGTAACCATGATAGAGTAATGCTAGTGTTGTAACCACGATAGAGTAATGCTAGTGTTGTAACCACGATAGAGTAATGCTAGTGTTGTAACCATGATAGAGTAATGCTAGTGTTGTAACCATGATAGAGTAATGCTAGTGTTGTAACCATGATAGAGTAATGCTAGTGTTGTAACCATGATAGAGTAATGCTAGTGTTGTAACCATGATAGAGTAATGCTAGTGTTGTAACAACGATAGAGTAATGCTAGTGTTGTAACCATGATAGAGTAATGCTAGTGTTGTAACAACGATAGAGTAATGCTAGTGTTGTAACAACGATAGAGTAATGCTAGTGTTGTAGAGTAATGCTAGTGTTGTAACCATGATAGAGTAATGCTAGTGTTGTAACAATGATAGAGTAATGCTAGTGTTGTAACCATGATAGAGTAATGCTAGTGTTGTAACAACGATAGAGTAATGCTAGTGTTGTAACCATGATAGAGTAATGCTAGTGTTGTAGCAACGATAGAGTAATGCTAGTGTTGTAACCGTGATAGAGTAATGCTAGTGTTGTAGCAACGATAGAGTAATGCTAGTGTTGTAACCATGATAGAGTAATGCTAATGTTGTAACCATGATAGAGTAATGCTAGCGTTGTAACCATGATAGAGTAATGCTAGTGGTGTAGCAACGATAGAGTAATGCTAGTGTTGTAACCATGATAGAGTAATGCTAGTGGTGTAGCAACGATAGAGTAATGCTAGTGTTGTAACCAATGTGCACACATACAGCTATGCTTGAGACTGTCCCTTTTTTCCACTCTATTAATGTTAATAGTTTTTAATAACCAAACCTTTGGAGGTTAATAAGTCTGGAATGATTGCAAGATCTGATGCTGATGCAAAGTACAAGAAATGAAAATATATCATTAATTATTAATTTAAATTAGATACCACATTGCCAATGGAAATGTTGATAAAACGATTTTTATAACAGTTTCACTCAGTAACAATTTGGGCTGACCTGGGAGCTTTCGGGGGCGTCACACTCCCTTCGTCAGCGTCGTCTGCTGAGAGGCCACTGGCGGATCAGTGGAAATGTTGTTATGCAAATGACTTTTTTTCTATGCATTAGGAATAGCGAAACCAAATAGTTTGTTTTGTATTGTACTCTGCCTATTTTAATACATTATTTTTGTATTCGTGAATTTTTATATTTTCTATTTAATCAGTGATCCGTGTGAATGAATGATTTCTGAGTCGGATGATCTGATCATGTGAATGAACTGTGAGTAATTGTGAGCACATTTGTTTTATCCTGTGATTCACAAACTGTGCGATTTGACCTGTGAACGGCATTGATGATATGATAATGTGAATGAACTGTGAGTAATTGTGAGCACATTTGTTTTATCCTGTGATTCACAAACTGTGCGATTTGACCTGTGAACGGCATTGATGATATGATAATGTGAATGAGCTGTGAGTAATTGTGAGCACATTTGTTTTATCCTGTGATTCACAAACTGTGCGATTTGACCTGTGAACGGCATTGCTCCGCAAACCGTGCTATATTCAAATATTGTGTGACCTGTGAACCCGAATGATCTGAAGACTTTTGTATTGTTTTGTACTATTTATATGTGACAATATGAAGGCAGGAAGGACGGATTGTGTTATGAACTGACGTGATGTGATTGTAGTGTGTTATTATTTCATACTAATGTGATGTGCTCGACACATTTGTCGTTACTTTAAATCTTCCGGAATATTCCCAGCTGTGATAAAGGGGCTGTATTTTTATATGTCAAGGGGAATAACCTGTGTGCTGATGTGTCCGGAGTTACTTCATCTTACCACCGGTTGCCTCCCTTCGTAAAGGCGCCACGTTGAAAACACGATGCATAGAACTGAATTGTACTTCCATGCCCAGTTGACATGTCAGCCTTGCTCAAACCTTCACTTCTTCTTCATATTCCTTCACTGGTGTTTGATGCAATTTGGATGTCTCTTTTCTGTCCTCCTTTTATCAGTCTGCCTTATGTAGCAAAGAACCTTTTCATTTGTTCGTCAACCATGGGACTAATAGTTTGTGTTTGTTTGTCAACCATGGGACTAATAGTTTGTGTTTGTTTGTCAACCATGGGACTAATAGTTTGTGTTTGTTTGTCAACCATGGGACTGATAGTTTGTGTTTGTTTGTCAACCATGGGACTGATAGTTTGTGTTTGTTTGTCAACCATGGGACTGATAGTTTGTGTTTGTTTGTCAACCATGGGACTGATAGTTTGTGTTTGTTTGTCAACCATGGGACTGATAGTTTGTGTTTGTTTGTCAACCATGGGACTAATAGTTTGTGTTTGTTTGTCAACCATGGGACTGATAGTTTGTGTTTGTTTGTCAACCATGGGACTGATAGTTTGTGTTTGTTTGTCAACCATGGGACTAATAGTTTGTGTTTGTTTGTCAACCATGGGACTAATAGTTTGTGTTTGTTTGTCAACCATGGGACTGATAGTTTGTGTTTGTTTGTCAACCATGGGACTGATAGTTTGTGTTTGTTTGTCAACCATGGGACTGATAGTTTGTGTTTGTTTGTCAACCATGGGACTGATAGTTTGTGTTTGTTTGTCAACCATGGGACTGATAGTTTGTGTTTGTTTGTCAACCATGGGACTAATAGTTTGTGTTTGTTTGTCAACCATGGGACTGATAGTTTGTGTTTGTTTGTCAACCATGGGACTGATAGTTTGTGTTTGTTTGTCAACCATGGGACTAATAGTTTGTGTTTGTTTTTCAACTAATATTGTTTTACTATGTTGAGAGATCTTTTTTCCTCGATTCCGTGCGCTGGAAATTGTGGGTATTTCCTGTTTGGGTTCCGTTTCTAATGGTGATATGATGCATATTCATCTTTTATGTTGTGGAGCCACGTGAGCATGGCAAAATAAGCTGTGTTGTTCTATTAATAATTATTGTGATAAATACCCTTCTTTTTTCCCACTTCTATTCAGTAAAACGTTTCACAAGCATGCGACAGTGCACGAGAAAGTCAGATAGGATGAAGGTTTTGCGCATAAACATTGCTACTTCCACAAAGCGCTGCTCAGCTAAGACCTCTACTTAGATGGACAGAAAACATCTTCTTCGATTGTTTTGAGTTCCAGCTTCTTGAAATTGGATATTTTAGATGCGCCATTATGTAGAAACTGATTTGAAATAGTGTGAACATTTCTGAACAGAGAATTCAAAATTCTAAAACAAAAATATGGCACAGATTATCAAACCACCTTGGCGTAATACTTTCATTTCAAGTTGAATATCTTTTATATTAGAAATGCTATTTTTAAGGTGGTTTCTATGCCAGAGATTCTTTTGCTCAAAGTGTTGCTGAGCGACTTGTATGGGATTTTCTTGTGCGTATCACATGTTTAATGCTGGTGTGTGTGTGTGTGTGTGCCAGTTTAGAGCTGCCATTTGTGATCTTTATTCTTTAGACAGTTGTGGTCAAATACATGTAGCTATTTTTCACTCTCCCCATGGCAAGACGGTGATATGCAAGTAACATCATCACTAGAGTATCACTGTGCTGCCATGGAGTAAAAGTGAAAACTAACAACGTGTATGTAGACCGTTACTGACATAAAGTGAAACCAAAATTAACATCATTTCACTGATGTTACTTCACAAAACTGTTACTTCAAATATTCCCTGAAACTGAGAAAGATAAGTTTTCTTAACCATTTCATTAATAAATATAGAAAAATAATTACATGCACACACACAATTTAATTTGACACAAAGTGGACGCATACGTGCTTGAATTTCGTTTCATTTGACATTGGAGGGCAACAACTTAATAACAAATTGTTAATATTGTGAAAAAACGTTTGCTTCAGAATGTCTGTGGTTTTGTTATGTGACAACTGGTTCCGTCTTTCTTGGGGTCCAAATTACAGACACGATGATGTCACCATCTGTTGAGGAGTGAAGGGGCCGACATGCACGCTCAACTGCAGTCCTACCCGTCACATTTGTGAGGCAAGATTCTCCTGAAATACTACTATCTATATGAATGAAATCCTGCCAGTTTCGTTCACTATTTTGATTAAAATATTTGAATTCTTCACTATTACACACGTGACGATGGAATCTGTATTTTTGTACCAGGCATTTTATGAGATTTCTGTATTGGGGTCTACATGAATAAAAATGAGTGAACAAAAATAGGATTTCATCAAATTCATTTAGACAGCAGTACTGAGAATCCTGCCTCACAGAAGTCGTCAGGTGGATAGTCGTACCACTCAAATCGCGTGTGTGTGGGGGGGGGGGGGGGGGGGGGGGGGGGGGGCTGTCAACTGGAATGCGGCAGATCACTGTATGTTGTTCAACTGGATTAAAACAAGATGGAAAATAAACTGAACGATGTCTGGAATTAACCTTCTTTCTGCTCTGTGTGTGTGTGCGTTTAACTTAGCTGCTGACTTGTGTGTGTGTGCTGTGCATCAGAACCACTTTGCAATGATGTATGCATCACCAGGAGGACAACGCGGCCAACAAAGCAATCCTTGAAAACAAAATGCACTGTCAAAGGGAAGCAACTCGGGCAATATCTCCCCCAGTCATGTTCCTTGGGCTATGTGCAGCGATATTATGCGCAACTTGCGCTCGGACAGCCATCCTCCTGCTGGCTGGGGGCACTGATGACAGGGTCCTCCCTGTCTCTCTGTGCTGTGCAAGAGGGTCATTCGTTACACTTAGTTAGGACAGCCATCCTCCTTTAGTCCCTTATAGCCTCACTACGTTGTCCATCCAGCACGGGTGGTGTCATCTATCCCAACCCATAATGTGCACATAGCCTCACTACGTTGTCCATCCAGCACGGGTGGTGTCATCTATCCCAACCCATAATGTGCACATAGCCTCACTACGTTGTCCATCCAGCACGGGTGCACGGGTGGTGTCATCTATCCCAACCCATAGCCTCACTACGTTGTCCATCCAGCACGGGTGGTGTCATCTACCCCATATGCCATAGTGCCTGCAGCCTGCCAGTTCTGTCATGACAAAGATACCGAACCAACGATGAAGTTCACTGATAATAACCATCACAGAAATACAGCTGTTACCAACCAGTACATTCCTTTGAAACCCCCCAACAAGGTTCACAATATATCGAGGTAACAAAATATCACAGGTTCATACAAGTGGCCTTAAAAAACTGCACACACAAAACAAAAGACTAAAAATAATGTTAAATATAGAAGACTACAAATAATGTTAAATAAAGAAGACTACAAATAATGTGAAATAAAGAAGACTACAAATAATGTTAAATAAAGAAGACTACAAATAATGTGAAATAAAGAAAACAAAAAGCAGCAGTGTCACAGCAAGAACAACAAATACTGTATACAGCTTATCGTCCTGGACAGCAAGAAAACTCTCAATGCCATACCACCACCCTTCTTCACACCCCATGGGTGCACACACACCAACCATGGGTGCACACACACCAATGATAAAACTGTTAATGTCATACCACCACCCCTCTTCACAGCTCATGGGTGCACGCACACCAACCATGGGTGCGCACACACCAATGATAAAACTATCTGTCAATGCCATACCACCACCCCTCTTCACAGCCCATGGGTGCGCACACACCAACCATGGGTGCACGCACACCAATGATAAAACTATCTGTCAATGCCATACCACCATCCCTCTTCACACCCCATGGGTGCACACACACCAACCATGGGTGCACGCACACCAATGATCAAACTGTCAATGTCATGCCTTGGGTGCACACACACCAATGATAAAACGTAGGATTGCAGTATGAAAAAGACTCGGTTGACAGAAACTCTAGTTCAGTGAGGTCCAACAAACCATGGACAATAATTTACAATATCACAGACAGCATGCAGTATAATTTCCACAATGTTTACATAAAAAAGTCACGTGACTCTGGCTATTACTCAGTATGGCTACACTTGAATTAATGAACATGACATTCTAATAACATATGATACATTGCAGTCTTGGGGAGTTAAAAAGAAAAGAACAGGGAACTGCAATAATCAAGGTGAAGGGGTGGGGACGTAACAAATGGTACAGGCTGTAGATATACATGATTACAAGTAACAATGTATGTCCATAACAAAATCTGGAATTAGTTTTTAAAAAAGAAGCAAATTACAGAATGGGAAAGAATGAAGGAGAGAGAGAAGGGGGGGGGGGGGAATATAAAAGGCCATGTTTTTTAAAATGTCAAAAAAATTGTTTCTGCACAGCAGAGCTAGAATGTGGTGGGGAAGTGAAGAGGCCAAGTTTGCACGGTGAAAGAGCCCTGTGCTTTTTAAACAACACAACTGTACACATAATTCACTGCACTGCTTAAAACATGGATATGTTATTATGTACAGATTTAACCACACACACAACACGGAAATAGTACAGCATAGTAATGTTGGTGATGACGATTTACAGCAACATAACATCGATTTACATTCAAACATACCAACTTCTATAATGGAAAAAATCCAAAACCCTAAAAGTCTACCACTAATCAACTGAATTCTATACTTGAGCAGCTAAACAAATGCTCATCTGTAACGATTCTACATTATTTTGTTTCCACACATTCAGCGAAATCTATTGTTTAACTTTACAGTAACTTTTCATTTAATATAGCTATGCTATATATATTTTTTCATTTCAATGGAAATCAGTATTAAGTAAAGAGTACACAGTCTTGTGCACGTTTCTTATGAGCAAAGAAAAGAAACTAGTTACCAAATAACCAAAACGCTTTATACACACCAAGGCTTAAAATTAGATTCCTCACACTCTTGTTATCCCTTTCACATTTGTCAATATTCAAACGGTTTTTTTCTCTCACAATTCCGACATCCATCTGAGTGCCGTCACAGCTAAAGCCAGTCAGACGCTCGGCTTTCTCCGTCGCAACCTCAAGGTCGCCTCCACTGAGCTGAGAGCAAAAGCCTGCATTGCCTTCGTATGGCCGCTTCTTGAATACGCCTGCTCAGTGTGGACCCGTCCACTCAGAAAAAACATCGACAGAGTGGAGCTGATCCAACGGAGAGCAGCAAAATTCGTCCTCAATCAATACCGTAGGACAGCCAGCATCACAGCAATGCTCCAGAGGCTTGACTGGAGCTCCCTGCAGCAACGCCGCCAGGTGGCAAGACTCACCATGTTGCATAAAATACAAAATGACATGTTGAGCGTCAATAAGAACAGACTTGTCCCCCAACCAGAGCGGCAGCGCAGAGGACACACACTGCAATTCCTTGTCCCCCAATGTCGAACACAATACCGACAGAGTTCCTTTTCCCCACGTACCATCAGGGAGTGGAACATCCTACCTTCAGCAGCAGTTGAGGCCAGAACTCCAGAGAGCTTCGCGACTAGTCAGGGAGCACCTGACTGGAAAACCTCCTGCTGCAGCCGCCACGTCTGATGGCCCCACTCTGGGGTCATCGGACTAACAAGCACCAACAGACCCCCCCCCCCCCCCCCCCCCCCCCCCCCAACTTTGGTCCTCCCTCCCCACCCCACCCTCCCCTCTTCCAACAACCCAAAGGATCAACAGTTTCTTAGTTCTCTTATCTGTGCTCTCTTCTGTTGTATTATTTCTTCTCAGGCCCTGAGCCTT